>JAXDDX010000031.1:4385000-4432730 GCA_034670405.1 Hoplostethus atlanticus
TAACCATGCGTGTCCATGCGATGCATCATGCGATGCAGCTTGCTGACGTGTAATCGCGTGAAAGAGGGGCCGGCTTATCGATCGGTAACGCAGGGCCCCATCAATGTTTAATGCAGTCCCTCTCGCTCTTCCATTCTCTCTCTCTCCCCCTCTCTCTCTCTCTCTCTCTCTTTAAACTGCCCACCATTTGGTATTGATCGGCCGAGGGCTGCTAATGAGAAGGAGCAGTGTTTTCTGGGAATGGAGGCTGTAGGCCTTCGGTTTGGGGACCTTGGTTCTGGCCGAGTTAGGGGCCTGTGGGTTTTGACTAGGACTGGGTCTTGAACATGACGATGTACCTATTTGGGTACATCATACACAACGAGCCAACCAACAGCCATGCTATGATTTAGAGTAACTACTATTGTATTGTTTGAATCCATCCACCCTGACACCTACAAGCTATTGTTTTCCAAATAGATTGATGAGCTCTGGTGACGTAGGCAGCGTTAAACTCTGTATGCGGATCGTTTTCCCACCGACTGAACTGCTTGTGAACCTGCTGTGTTTAATTTATTGGCACTCGCAGGTGGAGCTGACATAGCAGAATGTGATTGCAGGGGGAAAACACTTTGGGCTATCCTCCAAACATGAGGGGCTACAGCTTGCTAGCGTCTGTCCTCCTCGTCTTCTGAAACAGTGAATCCAGAGCAAGTGGGGGTGTGGTCAGATGTAATTGCCCTCTGAATCAGGGGAGCCAACCGGAAACAAAAGGGGACTAATTGTTTTTATGGAAGGGGTTTTATGGTCTAAGCTAGGAGTAGTCCTAGCGTGAAACTGCTGGGGCCCTGCAGACGCCGAGGAGAGTTGAGCTCCAACTGCTTCAAATGGGTGGAAGCAAATTAAGTTCAAAGTAAATGTTTATCCAAGCACATGATCCTAAGCATGGGTTGAGGGAAATGTCCATGAAACAGTGACCTGATCGTACCCAAAAACCACAAGTCAAGAATCAAATGAAGTGATGGAAATGATTTGTGATCGTAGGTCATGCAGTGATAACTTCAATAGTAACACATAATGTGCCTTTACTGATCATTTTGTAAGAGCAGGCGTTTTTTTTCCCAAATGGTGGATACTCTCTTTTGAATTGAAAGTCTTCACATCCATTTAGGATTAGATGGATGAACAGTCCACATCACAGCCCATTTAAAAATTAAAACATCAAATAATAAATACACAAGAGGCCTTTTCCAAATCCCCAGTGTCGGTGGACAGGTGTGTGAGCGGTCTGAGCCCCGCCCCCTCTGCTAATAACCACTTAGCTTACTTTGGTATTCTGCTAATGGTTGACATTAGGTCACATGATACGGCTCATCCACCCCTCCCGAGGGCCTTCGGACCTTTTTGTCCCGACGTCCCTGCCTCCTGCCTCGCACCCCCTTCCTTTCCCTTATAAAGGAAATGGAAAATGGCCTACCCGATGCCTATGTGATTTGACTAAAGCTTCTGTGATTTCCCCTGAGGAATGGTTGGCAGTTCCCATGACGCGGGCTGGCGCTTAGGGCTGTTTCATATTCCTATCTCCCCGGCTGACAGCAGTTGTACAGGCAGGCGGGCATGCTATAGCTGGCTGGCTGGCTGTGGAAACTAGACGAGGCAGGGCTGATCTTAGGGAAATTGAAATACTCTGATGGAAGCCGGGTGTGAACAAGGCTGTCACTGTAGGCGAACACGGAAAATTGGTCTCAGAGTTGGCTTGTGAATGTGTGTGAGTGTGTGTGTGTGTGTGTGTGTGTGTGGTTGAATTACCTGGGCTAATTGGTTCTGTGTCTGAGGACAGTTTCTCTCAGGAAGTGGAGATTGCGAATGAAAGGCCTCTCTCTCGCTCCTTCCTACCTTCCTGTCACTCATCCTCAGTGTACTTGTTTTTTACCAACACCACTTCAGCAGCGGATGACGGGGCCTCGAGTGCTCCATCATTGGAATTATCTCTAAATCACTGCAAGTTCAGAGAGATTCCAAGTAAAGCAACAGCTGCGGTGTGTGTGTGTGTGTGTGTGTAGGTAAGGGTGATGCGGGGCTGGAACGTCTACTTGAAGGAGAACGGCATCTGCTGGTTTTGTCTTTGCATTTAATCAGAGTGTGATTTCTCCCTTATCAACAACATGTGTGGGTTTCGCTAGCCAACTGTTGGCTGTGATAGTGGATGAGGTCCAAGCCAAGGACACAACAAACCACAGTTCTTTGCAGAAGATTTGCATGCATCCTTGTCTTATCTAGCCGG
The DNA here is from genome assembly GCA_034670405.1 of Hoplostethus atlanticus. Lineage (NCBI taxonomy): Eukaryota > Metazoa > Chordata > Actinopteri > Trachichthyiformes > Trachichthyidae > Hoplostethus > Hoplostethus atlanticus. The sequence goes on from JAXDDX010000031.1 coordinate 4,387,264, forward strand.
AGATCACGACCCAGACGCACCGTTTACTCTCCCCTCTCTCCCCCAGCTTTTATCTGTCTGGGCACAACAAACACAATCGAGGGCGTGTTGTGGCAGGGGACATCAAAAGAAAGTGAAATATGCCTCGGTTCGCTTTCAATAAGATGGAGGGTTGGAGCCAGAGAATAAACTGTCTGTTACGGGGGGAATTATGAATCTATCATTACGCTGCTGAGGAGGCCAGCGTGTCACTCAGCTCATCAATCTATAAATCTTTGTGCGAGACAGTAGAATGAAGGGGGAGGCGGGGGGGGGAGACAGAGAGGTAAGAGAGGCTATTGGTTCATGGTAACGGCTGCACTTCTCTGTTACCTGGAGCTCTATCAGATTTCGTCCAATGTGCCAACAAGGCAGATATTAATCAAAACAGGCCTCACAATCTCCTTGGGAGAGCTGCCAAGCCTATTTGTCTGTGATGTGTCACCGAGTATTGGCGAGGAAAGAGAGAGCGAGTATGAATGTTGAAACAGAAAGAAAGAGCCACCCTGGTTGTGTTCTCTGTTCTCTCATAGAAACAGTGTTGGGCCAGATGGACAGATGGAAACAGCTAACTCTATTTTTCAAATTAAACTATTGTACTCACCTACGGCAGAGGTTTTCTTCTAAGGCTATAACGTTCCTTATTGTTATATTGTTGTTTTCAACCAGTTTGCCGTGTAGTGAGCAAATGATGTTCAGAAAATGACAGTGATAAACAAGACATGGCATTAGCCTCATTTCATTTCATCACACATATTCCCACGTGCCTTGGACATTTCTGTCTTTTCTAAATGTTGCCACTGCTATAAAAAGCACAGCACTATAGGATGACGTGTGTTATTTAGCCTGGTTTCTGATCTACAGAGTAAACAAACTGGAATGGCCATGACGTTACTAGATGATTTCATGCACACACACACACACACACACGCGTGGACACACACACACACACACACAACATCAATACAAAGCTCAGCATTCAACAGCAGGACGGAGGCTCCCAAACATTCCTTCCAACAAAGTGCCAAGGCTTTGTCCCCGTGTCTCTTGTCTTAGGGGAAGTCTAGCAGAGATGGATGAAAAGCTGTGAAGGATTCATCTCCTTTCTGCTCATTCACGATAGTGTCAAAAGCTCATTGGAGAGAAACACTGAGCCTTGAATGCACTTCAACTCTGGAATGATATTCCAAATAGCTTTTTTGAGTCTAACCCCTCTCTCTCTCTCTCTCTCTCTCCCCCTTTTTTTTCTGCAGAGACGGTGATGGACACACGGGTGGCCACAGCTGAACTGGGCTGGACAGCGTATCCTAACTCTGGGGTGAGTTGGTCACTGCCAACAAGTACAAAACATACGGTGTAAAACCAAAAAAAAGTACATCAGTACTGAATTGAAGAAGTAGAACTTTCTACTTCATCCAAGTATGAAATAACGTGGACAGACAGACAGATGGGCAGGCAGGACGAGTGCACGGTCTTAGGAGTGGCCCACGTAGCTCCTATTATGGGTATTATTTTCTCACTGTCGCTGTTCATAATGACTTAATGACATAATGGATCCACGTAAGCCCCAGAACAGAGTACCTAAGTCCCTGTAAATGGAGGCTAGGGGGATACCATAGACATAATGATACTGTAATGATACATTTATGCAGGGAAGTGGAGGTATTAGGTATGAAACAGGGGAGGAGGAGCAGAGAGGATGGAACTGCTCAGGGCTTTTTCAAAGGGTACCATTTTAGTTTAATGCACATGAAAGGAGTTGAAGAAACTGCAAAGTCAACAGAATGGGAAAAAAGTTTTTTTTTTAAGGGTAGAATCATAATGTCACTAGTATGATTGTCCTATTACACTAATGGACCTGAAGTGAACCTGACTTCTAAGGCCTTGTTCTCAGTGCTGTGATTCGTCCCTGAATGAATCCTGCAGCAGCTCTCCAACACAGACAGACAGCGTTCTGAGTCATTTTACATACGTGTAAAGGGCTGTTTTCACGGCTCTACGCTGACACACACTGAAATGGTTAAATGATGCCTTCTAAGAATAACCTGGACCTGGACTATACCCCCTAGGGCGTGTGTGTGTGTGTGTGTGTGTGTGTATGTGTGACAGAAAATCATGGCTTGGTGCCAGCTGGTATTGGTAGGTGAATCTCTGGCCCCTTGCTGAGGTTTGTCTTTCTATGCACACACTTCAAATGCTCACTCACCAAAAACAGGAAAAAAAATACACAACGAAGAAAGATACAAATAAATAAAAGAGATATGAATCGTATTTCATTTACTTTACTCAACATAACAGGATCTATTCTGTGATTATGGGTATGATGGCGTTATACATTCATATATAGGCTTACCTTTCTAATGCTCACAGTTCCTGGTTAGCACTAGCCGTTGTATAACAGCTAGCTTGTGTCACGCTTAAATAACCTTTAAATATAATTGGAGCATGAACAGTGAGCAGTGATCTGACTGTGTTTCAGTAGTCAGCAAATATTGACATCCACCTCAGATCACAAGCAGATGGGTGCTAACCTGAACATGCCGCTGCACTCCCGGGGGCAAGAATCGTACAGTTAAAGCTCGCATTAACTGCATCAGTAGGGATGCACCTCGCAGCTGTTTAACTGTGGAGGAGCAGTGGCCTGTCAGCAGTCACTTTTCCTCAAGCTCAAAAAAAACCACTTGATCTCACCGCCTTGGCAGTTTGGACGCATCACACAGTCTTCTGCACAACTCCTCCTCTGTTTGCAGCATCTCTGGAGAGGCCCGCGGTCTTCGTCGGCGTCGGTCCCGGGCTACACTTCATCGCTAAGCCTGCGAAACGCGAAGCGATGCAGTTCAAGGGTCAGTTCAGCCGAGTCAGGACCAGCAAGGCTTTTCATTATGCTCACGTAATGTAATGCATGGGAATACCATTAGCATTACATCAGCCACATGTAGAGCTGTAACATCTCATCCTCCGTGAAGAGGAGGTGTGCAGTAAGACCTACTGAGTAGAGACTATTTCCACGGAGGCCTGTTCAGTTCAGCGAGCCTCCAGGCACATAGAGCCTCTTGTCTGTGTTGAGCATCGTTTTTTAAGCTACTCCTGTTGTAAGGGTTCAGAGAGAGAGAGAGAGAGAGAGAGATCTGCTGCAGGGAGAATACAATCTTACTCACTTGGTAGAACTTACCGTACCACTCAGCTGTCTTGACCTCGCTCGTGGAGTGTGTGTGAGACAGTGTGTACTTACATGTGTTTGTGTGTGTGTGAGAGAGAGAGAGAGAGAGGTGCTGTGTGTAGAGCCGCTCAAGGCGACGTTACGTCTGAGTGAGGAGGTAAAGGTCTCACGTGCACACACACACACACACACACACACACACACTGAATTCAGGTTTTCTTGGTGAGAGTTGAGGTTATAACGATGTCAAACCCGGTCGATAGCAGACAATTTTGCGATGTAGCCATGAGGTGCACAACTTTGTTTGTGCAGTCATATAGCCGATGCAACCAACTCCATGTGAGTATCCCGTCTGACTGCACCGTATCCCATATGATGAGCATGTTGTACAATAGTAAATACACCTATTTACTAGACCCCTGCTATATAGCCTAGCTTAGCCTGTACAAGGGGGTCTGAGCTGTTGTCATGTTATGATGTGGGCAGTAAGATGACATACTCCCTTGCACACCGTGGTTGTATTTATGATGTATGATGGTATCGTGTTGCAGCCAATGGCTAACTGGCCTTTTTGCTTCTCTGCTTGACCCCAATAACTCATACTGTCTCACATGCTTGTGTACGTGCAAACACACACACACACGCACGTACAGAATGGGAGAAAAGTCACACACACACTAGTATATTGTCCCCTGTGTTATCCGATACATCTCATTAATTTCCTTTAGTAACTTCTCCTTCAAGAGTTTATAAGGAGCCTGTGTGTGTGTGTGTGTGTGTGTGTGTGTGTGTGTGTGTGTGTGTGTGTGTGTGTGTGTGACCTGAAGGGTTAATTTTGAAAGATTGCAGAAGCAGCGTCATTAGTTCCAGTGGTGTAAACATGAGGACGTATCAGGGTTGGCCCATGTGGATGTGTAATGGACTGACAGTATGCGCTCGCACACTCACACTCGTATGTGTGCGTCCGCCAGCCAGAAGGAGGGAGAGCTCACAAGGCGAGCAGATGTGATTCGACCGCGTATATGGCGAGCAGTTTTCCCCCATGATGCACATACAGCTGCACTCGCTCCACACGTGTGTCGTGTTTCATTTCATTTGGATGTAATGCTTGTTTCTTTCTTCACGGACCTTTCCCTTTCTGTCTTTCTGTTTCCTCTCACCGCCATCCCTATGAGTCAGTTCTCTCTCTCTCTCTCTCTCTCTCTCTCTCTCTCTCTCTCTCCCTCTCTTTCTCACGCACACACTTACTGTATGTGTTCAGTGATGATAAATAAAATATGGAGTCCCTGAAAGCCAAGCGCCCCTGCACCTTGCCATACAGCAATGTGATAGAGCAGGCATGGAAGACAATGGCACACGCACACACATGCATGCACACACACAACACACACACACACACACACTGTCCCCATTGTGAGAAGAGAAGGATAAGGAAGGGGAAGAGTTGGGCTGGTGTATTACAGGAGGGGATTTTGAAGAACCAAGGAGAGAGGAAAGTCGAACAGAGGAAATAGAGCAGGAATGGAACAACAAAAGAATGAGCGACAATAAAAGAAGGCGGGAAAATGGTAAAAGATTAGATGATGAATAACTCTTAAGAGAAGGAGGGGAGGGAGAGGAGTATGGGGACTTTCGTCTAACAGTGATGAACAGGCAAGGGGGGCAATTTTCGTATGGGAGGGGGGTGGACGGGATTAGGGGAGCGTGGAGTGAGGGAGAAGAAGTGGAAAGGGAAGAGAGCGAGAAATGAGAGGAGAGGGGAGGAGACGTGGTGGTGGTGATGGCGGGGGGGAGTTGGTTGGGTTTCCTGAAGGGGGGAGAGGGGATTAGGAGAAATCGGAGCGGAGAGAGGGAAAGAGGTCGGAAAGGAAGGGAAAAAAAAAAAAAAAAGCCTAGCGCTGCATTGCTCTGCTGTGGGTGTGCGTGTGAAAGAGAGACGGGGGTTAACTCATGTGACTCTGGGAGGTCACAGACAGAGTCCAGGCTTAAGGGCGAGGAGAGCCCCGCGGGGGGTTATGGGGGTCAGCGGGGTGGGGGTGGTGGTGGTGGTGGTGGCTGCCTTGAAAGAGGCTGTGGGGGCTGTCGAGCGTGGAGAAAGAGGGTAGGTCGGCCTGGTTGTAAGGGCTTCGGGACCAGAGGGATAACGAGTGGCCTGGGAGAGAGGAGGGAGCGGCGGGGAGGATAAATGTTGGGGGAGGCGAGGGGTGGGTGGAGGGAGAGAGAGAGAGGAAACAAGGAGCAGAAGGATGAGGGAGGGATTTAGAAGAAATCCCCGTGTCCCCTGGTTGTAGCAAGTGCATAGGAAGGGATGGAGGAAGGACGGATCTCACCCTGGCCTGTGTTTGTTTCTGTGTTTGTATGTGTGTGTGCTCAAGCATAAATCCAAGTGCCTGTGTGTGTGTGCGTGTGCATAACTGTGTCTGAGTGTATGCAGGGTTATAGACGAGGGGCGCGGGGCGTGCTGATGGTGGCACCCCGCTGGTCGACTGGACAGGTGTCAGTGTACACTCAGCGGTTCCTTAAGAGCACAGATAGATCCACACCGGCCATCTCGCCATCTGCTGACAGACTCCATACACCTCCATTATTCATACACCGACAGACGGACAGGCAGGCAGGCAGGCAGGCAGACGGACAGGCAGGCAGGCAGGCAGGCAGACAGACAGGCAGGCAGGCAGGCAGGCAGACAGGCAGGGGCTCGACTGGCATAAGGGAACACAGGTGGGAAAAGTGAAGTGAGGCAAGTGAAAAGAGAGAAACGAGGGAGGGAGAAGAGAGACGGGGGCTGATTGAATATACCGAATGAGAGAGAGAGAGAGAGAGAGAGAGAGAGAGAGAGAGAGAGAGAGAGAGAGAGAGAGAGAGAGAGAGAGAGAGAGAGAGAGAGAGAGAGAGAGAGAGAGAGAGAGAGAGAGAGAGAGAGAGAGAGAGAGAGAGAGAGAGAGAGAGAGAGAGAGAGGTACAGGGAGGACGGGGACAGCGAGAGGGATGGAGGTGAACTCTGACCCCCGAGCCGGAGCTGAAATGGAATGAGAGGAGAAAAAAAAGACAGTGAGTCATGCTGGCTGCGCTTCAGCAGCCAGGTGAGAACATCGCCTTCATCACACACACACACACACACACACACACACAAAGGAACACTGCATAAACACTGCACTGCAAAAGTACACATTCACACATTAACACATTAACACATTAACACAGGAGGAGTTACTATTGAAAGGAAATTAATGTACACACACACATACACACACACACACACACACACACACACACACACACACGCCAGACAAGGCCCATACCACTGGAGCTATGCATCTTAAGTGTGATGTAGTGCAACCAGACTGGGCTGTATTCACTCTGAGTCATCTGACATCATCATTTCTTCTCAGCATGAGGATCACAACACATCCATGGGTTTCTGAGTGCAAATGTGTGTGTGTGTGTGTGTGTGTGTGTAGGTGTGTGTGTGTGTGTGTCTGTTCGCCCGTCTGTGTAAGTCTTTTTTTTTTTTCTGTGTCCTATTTTTTTGTCATTTCTTAATTTATTACCTTTCCACAATTTTCTGGTTCTGCCTGATGAAATGAAATAATTCTACCTCAATTATTGATTTATTTCCTCTAGGTTCCCCCTCTATATTTCACTAAAAATCCCCTTGGATTAAGAATCAAGGACAATTTTTAGTCAAGGAATAAATAAAACAATAGAGTGATGGAACTAAGGCGAAAAGAAAAGAGAAATTAATATATATCCTCCTGTATTTGGCATGATTTAGGAGGAGTGTGAAGGAGTGGCTTGAGGCTAAATCTATCGTGTGTGTGTGTGCGTGTGTGTGTGTGTGTGTGTGCGTGCATGTGCGTGTCATTATGTGTCTACCACAGTACCTGCAGTACCTTCTATTTCAGCAGTCCTACTGAGCTGGCAGAAATAGAAGTAAATCCTCCCATTCTCCACCAACCTTTCACCCACTCTTACTGTTTCAGTGTGTCTTCCTCTACTTTTCTTTTCTCCAGCTCGTCTATCTATCCCCTCGGAGCACAGTGTCCCTTCTCACTCCCGTTCCCCCTCTCTCTCTCTCTCTCTCTCTCTCTCTCTCTCTCTCTCTCTCTCTCTCTCTCTCTCTCTCTCTCTGTGTCTCTCTCTCTCTCTCGCTCTCTCTCTCTCTGTGTCTCTCTCTCTCTCTCTCTCTCTCTCTCTCTCTCTCTCTCTCTCTGTGTCTCTCTCTCTCTCTCTCTCTCTCTCTCTCGCTCTCTCTCTCTCTCTCTCTCTCTCTCTGTGTCTCTCTCTCTCTCTGTCTCTCTCTCTCTCTCTCTCGCTCTCTCTCTCTCTGTGTCTCTCTCTCTCTCTGTCTCTCTCTCTCTCTCTCTTTTTATTCATACACACATATACACACACACACACACACACATATACACAAATGCACATATACACACATGCAGGCAGGTGCCTTTTGCACCCCAGAGCCTTAATACCCTGCCACTCTCCTGTCCCCTGCTGACACCCTCTTTGTGGTTTGTCCCTAAACGGCCTTGCCTAGGGCCATAGGGGGCCAGGGACCCTGCAGGGTGACAGCTTTCTCTCTCTCTCTCTCTCTCTGCCTTTCCCTCACTTTCTCTACCCCTTGTTATCGCCTTCCATCCCGATTCGTCATTTTTATAGCTTTCATCCACCCTAAATTATTTAGCTTTCTTCCTACTGTATGCCCCGTCTGTGGCTTTCTCTCTCGTCTGCTCTGAGTTTTCGTTTTTTCCTCTTTCCACATGCCTGGTTGTGTATCTGTGCACATCTCCACTTTCAGTACGTATGCATCTATAACAGTGAGTCATTTAATCTTCCTCCTTATCGTCCTCCACAGTGGATTGATGAGATGGCAAAGGCTGTACTTTACCTGTTTCAACACAACACACAGCTTCAACATTTTTCACAGGATAACTCAAGGTCATGTTGTTAGTGGAAACAGAAAGTCCTGCTGAGGCAGTGCCAGGTGCATTGTCTTTCTGAAGGTATGTGAGTGGGTGTTGTAAGGAGCGTCACGAGGTAGAAGTGTTCAGTGGAACGTTGTTTGTCCTTTAAATGCCAACTGACTGAATGGAAACAGCATCCAGCATTCAAATGCTGTTGTCTTTACTGGTTAATTTACTCATTCTTAATTGAGTAACTGGGAAAATTGAGAAATTTCAAATATTCAAAAATATTTTATATATTTGTTTTATATATTTATTTGAGAGCTGCACAAATAATAGTCTTTTGTAATTTTTGGTTTTCAAAATTAATAAATGCAGAATATTTCCATGTTGGCAATGTTGAAGCATCTCCTTTCATTTACAAGATCCACTATAGATGAAAATATACAGTTGTTGACATGAGATGCAAAATGAATTATGTTCATCAATACATCAAGACTAATATGGATAATGCATAATAGTGATCACAGTATAATTTTAGACACAATTCCAATTTCCAATTCTTGCCTTAATTCATTCTTCATTTTCAGTCATTTTGTAAATTGCTACATTATCAAATGGTGGATAAAATTTTGAGAAGATCTCATTTCAACGTGTTAATGTACTAACATTAGGTTACACCCATCTTCTTGTGAACATTGTTATTCCTACAACCCGTTTCTGTTTTCTTGTGTGAATGTTATATTGTATCATCATTTGTATTTTTTAATCTCTGTACTTTTAAATCCTGGTATTTTGTTGACGTCTGGTCACACAGTCCTCCCTGTATTAATAACATTCTCATTTTCCACATCAGCACTCTGATCCAGCGGAACGATGCGGCTAAATCGCGTTGCGTTTCAATTGTTTTTGTTTTTCTGCACGAGTGGAGTGAAACACGTTAAGAAACACCGCTCTCCATTGGACAGCAGAGGCTCACCAGCTCCTGTCCTGAAGGGTTGTGTGTTACGATATCACAGGTGGGACCCAAAAGCAGAACCGAACTCAGAGGTAGGATGAACAAAGGTTTATTGTGAAGAGGAAACCGGGGGGGTAGTCAGGAGCGGAGGTAGTGGACAGGGCTGGAGGCGGAAGCAGGGGGAGCCGGAGGGACTGGTGGTGAACGTGGCAGGCAGAGGAAGAGCAGGTAGACAGGCAGGGAGGAATGCGGTATGGCTGGGTACGGGTGGAGATCCTGGGATGAGAAGAGAGCAGGGTTAACACACGAACACACAAGTAGTCAAGGCTTAGTCCAAAATACAAGGGCCGGGAACGAGATGTACCACACTGGCTGAATAACGATCTGGCGATGAATGACTGGAAAACCGGAGAAGATATACTGGGTGACTGATGAGTTGATGGGAATCAGCTGTGAAGCCAGGAGCCGGGAGGATGATGGAAACCACGCCCACACACACACACAGACAGGGACAGACAGGTAGAACACAAAGGGAAACACAGGGGCACGGCAGAGACCGTGACATTGTGTTGTCTAGCAGCTCACTGGAAAAAAAACAGAACCAGCCCAGCAGATCCGCCACCGCCACTTCAAAGCAACTGGCACATAATTGAAAATGCGAGTGTTAATAATAATATCACAAAAGCAGGATGGAGGAGTGGGAGAGTGAGACGGCTGGGCGGATTGTTCCTTGAACGGAGCGCAGCGTGACGCCACATTGTGCGCATCACTTCCAGGACCACGGGAAAAAGGCAATTCAAAGGCATCGGGGAGCATGTAATAAGACCTAATTGCAAATATTGTGTCAACACAGTGCATTTCCCACACAGCATCAACACACTCGCAAATATAGTTTAATGAAAACCACCGTATAGACAAATCGATTTTGACGTACTTAAATTACATTCTCTATCCAGCGGCGAGTTGCATAGCTTGTGTTGTATAGCGAACAGCATCAACCTCCTTGCACAGCACCTCAATTCAGCCTTAAGCCAAAACCAATCACAAAAGAAGTATCGATCAGGACATGGGTGTGGCCGGATTGTCATTGGCTCCCATACTCAGATAGACAAACAGACGGACGGCTTTCTATTTGAGCTCAATCAAACCGGGTGACTGTAATTATAGAGTGGCTGGGATCGGGCGGGACTGAGAGTGTTTCAGACATCACCATTTCCTCCCCATCCATCACATCCAGCCAGGCGGAACTAGGCCTCAGACGCCCTGCGAAAATAATCATTCCCATGCAACTGGCCTGACAGCAGCCCACATTCAATAACACAGCTGATCAGAAATGATAATAGCAATCATGCTGCTGCATATTTTAGAGGTTGCAGTGAGTTAGTGTGTGTGTGTGTGTGTGTGTGAGGTGGGAGATGAGGCGTAGTTTTTAGTGCATTTAGACTAAGAGCGTGCGTCTCAAAGGTTGTAGGTGAATGCGAGTAAATGTACCTCCCTATATAATTGTTACCACGGCAGACCAACTGTTGCGTTCAGGAACACGCCCGAAGGTGGAAATGCAAAAAAAAAAATGCCCTTATTAAGTCAGTGGGATTCAAATAGCCTTTAGAAAGAATAAGCTATCTGGTTTGTGATTACGGTCCACGGTGAGCTTTGAGAAAATGAGCAGACCGTCTTTCAGCAAGGGCATGGAGAGTTCAGTCCCTATCTCAGCTTCTCACATTCAGCCGTAATCCACTGTCCTTCTGAGACCTTGGCCTTTGGAAATCTGACGTTCATTTTGCCTACATGTGCAGCGTTCTTCGTTCGTCTTTTTTTTTTCTTTCTCAAAAGCTCTTTTAATACAGATTTAGCCTCGTATAATCATTAAAAAATGGATCCTACAAAGGCATATTTTCTCCGCCTCAATAAAATGTTCTCTTGTCAGGCATAACAAATAGGCTCATTACTGAAATGACCATCCTAAGCCTGTAGTATGAAAAGCAATCTCCTGCCCGCCTCCACCCACATGTTTTAGTCCTGTAATGATAGATGAACATGATAGATGACAGCCCTGTGGTAGAGAGTAGAGTAGCGCTCACAAACATGCCAGCCATTCCTCTGGGGGTTTACAGATGTAAACACCCTAACCAAATCTGTTGGTGGAAACACTGTATAAACACAATCTAGTCCCGGGGTCCTTTAGGGAACGCGTGAGCACCGTCTCCTCGCTGCTCTATTCCTTTGGGGAGTAAAATCCAAGTGCAGCACCTTAAACCGAAAAAGTGTGCAAAGACACAGTTTACCACTGCATCAGCAGAAGCTATTGGGGGGGGGACAAAAGTGAGGGGAACACAGTGGCGACGGAGTGCTTCTATTTGGCCTTGGCTGCCTACTAGCTGTTAATACATCCCTCGCCCTGGGTCCTGCTGTAAAAGCCTACCGTCAGACTGAGTAATGGGGGTTTTGAGTGCCGTTCAAGAAACGGTTGCCACACACTCATCTACTATTACTGATGGCATTTCGTAAACCTTTCATGGCCGAGGAGCTTTAAATGCGGAAATGCGCAGAGCTGTTCATCATCCATCCGTATTCAGTATGTCTGCGTGTGTGTGTGTGTGTTGCTGTATTAACTGGTGCTGATGGATTTGAAAAGCGGTTTATCTGTGTGACGCAGCTCCTCTGCTGAGGATCTGGCAGCAGCATGGAGGTGAAAGATCAGACCGATAGATGTCTCTCTATTCAGGTCTCCCTTAGGCAGACCTACTGCTGTCAAGTGTTTTGCTTGATTTGTATGGTTGAGGATGAAGTTACAGTCTATACCAGGTCAGAAAATCACCATTGCTCATATTTTATTTTTGTATTCCCTTCGCTGCCAACAGTATAACCCAATGTACCATTTTCAGGCCGGGCCTCTTCTCCATGGATTATCGGTATCAGGCCTAGACTGGAATCTGGCAGCTTGCATATGGTGGTTTCCCCTTGGCTCAGCAAGCCTCTACTCTCCTCTACATCTTCCCATCCATCGCCGCTCCCACCCTCCCCTTGCTCTGAGCGACTCATTAGTCCGGGCCCGGTCTCCCCAGTCATTGTCCACGGGTGTTTCTTCCCCGTTCTGATAGGCTCTCTAAACACCGCTCAAGTCTGTGATCGGGGGCTCTCTCTGTGTCTCCGGCTCCCCCGTTGGACGCCATCGACTCCTAGGGCCAAGACCAGGGCCATCTGAGCTGCTCCGTGTTATTTTAGCCTTTCAAGGTAACGGCAGGAGATCAATGTGATGAATGGCTTTTATGAGGGCAGAGTATCGATGGCTTGATGGCAGCCGGGCTGAGGTCGTGGGCAGGGAAACATCGGCCTGAATATATTATTGACCCCCCCCCCCCCCCCCCGCCCCTCCCCGACTCCTCGCCACTCCTGTCGTTTTCCTTTATCCCTTACTCTCTCTCTTTCTTGCTCCCTGCCTCTCTGCCCCAGCCCAGCTAGCTGTGACTGGTCATTAACACACACATTAGGCGCTCTGTGAATCCATAGCTCTTCCGTCTCCTCGCTGCTGCCCATAAAACAGAGCAGCCGTAATGACGCACGCAACGGCCACACTTGACAATCAGGGGCGCGGGAAGAGCAGCTCCCATATTACTGGCAAAAGCAAAGCTATTAGAGGCGAGTAAATGGGTTGCATTTGGTTGGCGTGAAGACGGCTGCTGTGCACAGAGGCTCTCAATGTTTGTCTGATGGCTCATGAGCAACAGATTTAGCGTCGCCAAAGAAATAGGAAATGAGAAAAGATAGCGATGGAGGAAAATGTATACAGTGAAACTAATCGAGAGAGAGCTGAGTTTACGCCGTGAATGAATTGCAGCAGGAGACAAAGGAAGACTCTAAGTGGGGTCTGTCACCCATGTACACACTCGGTAGCTTACACGTCACACTTCACTATCAATGTAAAGATTTCTTCTACCTATTAATCCATCTCCTGCACTGCTCTGTGATTTCTTTCCTGACCTCCGCACGGAAAGGAAGAGAAGGCATCATTACTACCTGAGACTACGGAGCATCTACAGCAAGGGGAAGTGCATTATGTTGGTACGAAGAAGAGGTAGAGCGGAGGAAGAGAAGAACCCACACAGTCAATAATACAGACGAGCAACATACATACTGCGCTCAGGCCCGTATAGCGCATAGACTACATTCACACAGCACAGGACAAAGAGTGTTATTTTACAACACAAGTCCTCGAAGGGGAAACGGATGCAGGGAATTCCATTATCAGTACGATGACAAGTGATGATGCCTCATCCCTTGGAGCGCCACAGGAGGTGGATGTGATTTAAATGATCCAAAAGTTCTGGCAAAGAGAGAGAAAACTGGCAGAAGAGGTGTCAAATGTACCGTGTGGATTGCGAACGTAGATGGCAGCCGTGACTTAGAGGCACGTGTCAAGTGTATCGAAGCAGAGGGGGAAAAGATAAAGATGCTAAAGAACGGACGCCGCTGTTAATATACAGGGTGATCAAATGTTTTGTACCTACAGAAGCAGAAATGTGGTCCGTAGCCCCGAGCTCATCAGCAGCAAAACAACAGCAAGCCAATCAATAAACCATCAAATTATACACAGCACGTTTTCTCAACACACACACACACACACACACACACACATACATACAGAAGTAGATGAAAACAAAGAACTGAAAGGATAGGATAACATTTTGTAGTCTCTCATCTAAAAGCAAAGTTAGATTTCTGCCAAGTAGCTGATGCACCTCTAATGTTTCGTTTATGTTTGAAACAATGGTGATAAAAAATACCTGCCACCGAGCGGGAAAAAAATGTCATTCATTATTGTATGAAGCAATGGATTTCTGGGCAGATTTCAGATGGGCATTATCCGAGGCGCCTAGGGCCCCTCTCCGGCGTGAAAGATGGCGGTCATTTGGCTAGACGAGGGGCGGTGAAGACCCCCTCCTAGACCGGAGCAGGCGGGAGCAGAGGAGCCCTGGGCTGGCGGTATTAATGAACAGGCAGTGCTGAAAGGGACAGGTTCCTGTAATGCTGATGAATGGTCATTACAGACCAGAGACGAGGGAAGCGAGGAGAAGGGGAAGAGAGGAGAGGGGGAGAAGAGTACAGCAGAGTGGGCACAGAGGGAGCAGCGGTGAAAAAAGGCTTTAATTTGCACCTCAGATTTCTGTAAACTCGTTTATCATGTCAGCGGTGTCACTGCTCCCCATGTGTCCCCCCTTTCCACTCCCTCTTTCTCTCTCCCCCTCAGCCCCACCCCACCCTCCTTGTTTTTCTACAGATGCTCCTTTTCCTTGGGCTAGAAATTATCTTGAAGATGGTATCTTCTATCTTCCTTTTTTTATGTTGAATGCCACATATGAATGCTCTAATGTTATCCCATGTATCGCTTCTAGCGCTCAATCATTTCATGGACTCGTTTACCAACATTTCCAAATTCTCTCCCATCATTCGACTGGTTCTTGGGACTCTCCATTAGGCCTGATTGAGCAGCTGGGCCTGTAAAGGTCAGGAGAAGGAGGAAGCACCAGGAGATATATGCACACAAGAAACATGAACTGACTGGAGGCCCACTCACTGCACTATAGACCTCATTAACTTCCCCTCGCCTACAGCCGTTAAGATCAGTGGCAGGGGGGGATTTGGAGAAATAAATCTCTGAGTCAAGCTGTTGCTTCAGATGAGAGTAAAAATAATGGTATTACTATAGAAAGTGGAAGAGCTCTCAGAAGGGAAATTTCAAACCGGTGTATATCATCCTCACTACTCCACAACCTGTTCTTTCATGTCAGTGGGCTTTTATGTGACGGTGATAAAGCATTGTGGGGTTTTTTTTTCGGTGTGTCTGCCGCGGTGAGGTTTTGTCATAACAGCATAGCAGATATCCTTTGCAAAAAAAAACAGCTCTACAAATTAAGAGTGTTGATCTCTGACCAATCTGAAGTCTTTCCCATTTATATTTAGGTTTACAGTCTTGTAACCCAGCCAGCGATTCAACAACGTTAACGTTAGTCCTTTTTCTTGCAGGCTGTAGCATCTCAATGATTTCTCTTTCTGATTCTTAATGATTCCAGCCAAATGCTAATGGCACATTTTCATCATGACTTGGTGCACCGGGTGTAGCACCAGACTTAATACCCTGGGGAGCCGCTGATGCTCATCCGTCATACTTTCTGGGTCAGGCCTCCAAGTGAAACCAGCCCACTTCAAATCAGTCTGCGTGCAAATGTCTTTCCATCAGACGAGCACTTGGTTGCCATATACTCTAGCAGGCCCCGTCTGTCTAATTGTAATTCAATAGTGCATAATCTTGAATTTGTTACATACACGTATTTTATAATGCAGCGAGTCAGTGCCCAGCCACGCTCGGGAGAGATGGCAAATAGCAGCGCGTCCAAAGTAATTACTGGGTTTGCGCTTATACAGTGGCGGTACACATACTACAGCTGTGTTGAGCTTGTTTAGAGCAGGGCGGCAAAGTAGTGTTTTTGCGATTTAGGTACTTGAGGAATTGTTTCTAATTCAGAAAATAAGGGTGTTTGAATGTTCTCCGTTGCTGACAGACTGATTCATTTCTTTCAGTCCAGGAAGTGGACTGAAATTTGAGTGTGCCTTCCTGATAGAGATTACTGAATTCACTGCAGCTCAGCCAATATTCACATCTAATCGACCCCTCTCTCTTTCTTTCTCCCTCTCTTCTCTCTCTCCACAGTGGGAGGAGGTGAGTGGCTATGACGAGAACCTCAACACCATCAGGACCTACCAGGTGTGTAATGTCTTTGAGCCCAGTCAAAACAACTGGCTCCTCACCACCTTCATCGACCGGCGTGGCGCACAGCGCATCTACGTGGAGATGCGCTTCACTGTGCGTGACTGCAGCTCTATCCCCAACGTTCCTGGATCCTGCAAGGAGACCTTCAACCTCTACTACTATGAGACTGATGCTGTAATCGCCACCAAAGGCACTGCCTTCTGGATGGAAGCGCCTTACCTCAAGGTTGACACCATCGCGGCAGATGAGAGCTTCTCTCAAGTGGACTTCGGTGGACGCCTCATGAAGGTCAACACAGAGGTGCGGAGCTTCGGCCCGCTGTCCAAGAACGGCTTCTACCTGGCCTTCCAGGACTACGGAGCCTGCATGTCTCTGCTGTCAGTGAGGGTCTTCTATAAGAAGTGTCCGAGCGTGGTCCAGAACTTTGCCATCTTCCCAGAGACAATGACAGGGGCTGAGAGCACCTCCCTGGTCATCGCCAGAGGGATCTGCATCCCCAACTCAGAGGAAGTAGACGTCCCTATAAAGCTGTACTGCAATGGAGACGGAGAGTGGATGGTTCCTATCGGCAGCTGCACGTGCAAAGCCGGGTTTGAGCCCGACAATGGGAACGTCTGCCGAGGTAAGCAATCAGCAGAACTGGATCGACTTGTCATGAACATCTTGTCGCTCCGGTGTGGGAATGTTATTTCTGCCTTCGACAAGCATCTCGCTTAAAAAAATTGCACGTTCTTCGCATTTCCGCGTTCGCTCTCATCATGGAGCAAATCACTTTAATGGAGACAGGCGACATGAATGTGATCTATTTTAGGCTTAAGACGTAACAAGACATCAGCGCACCTTACATCACAGATTTACTGCATCATTGGAGTGACTGGATTGATGTGTTTCATGTGTTTTGCTGAGCATGATGTGCTGTACTTCTCCCGTGATTACATCTACCTCAGGCATACTAGAGGTGCACATTAGCACTGATTCCTAATCTGTAGAGAATGGCAGCCTTCTGCGAAGCCTACTTTACAGATGGCGAGAGGTTTGATTCTGCTTCACTGTGATGTGGTGGAGGTGCTGAGCTGAGGAACCAAGTAATAACATTCATAAGTACATACAGTAGAGGTTAATCTGGGAATTTCAGTTCAGGCTGTCTCTTTCCTTCTGTCCTCCAATGCACCTTTACTCTATGTACCCTGCTAGACACACACACACACACACACACACACACACACACAAAGAGAGAATTTCCTCAAGGTGTCTGATGATAATGTGACTTGGCTCGGGGCTCTCAGTATGGTGCAGTATTGGTTGGCCTGCCTCTGGAGGTGAGCTGGAGAGTGTGTGGAGCCCAGATAAGATTGATTGACGCACATCTGCTCTGATCAATAAACAGATATGAGAGTGCCACATATCTACAAAGCAGAGTGTGTGTCACTGCGTCTACTGTATCCTTCTTGCACTGCTCTGCGCCCTACGCAAAACACACACACACACACACGCACACACACACACACACACACACACACACACACACACACACACGCACACACACACATACAGTACATGCAGACGCAGTCCTTGGCCAAGGAAAGATGACTTTCAAAAGTAAGCGACTAGGCAGAAGTTATTTGCTTTTAGTCAGCTTATATCACCACTGACTTAAAGAAAAATACTGGAGGTTTTGATTCCTCATCTCATTTATTGTCATATCATCTAATCACATCTTCCATTATTTACAGGACATTTCCCTTCACATGACTTTGTACATTATTACCCATACCTTACTGTTATTGTGCTGTTCTGATAAACAATAGATTATATGTTGCTTCTGCTACTGGAAATGCAAGTTATTTCTTGAAGTCAACATATACAATGAATTGTTTCAGACAGATAAGGAAATCTATCAGCAGGATATTTGATTAGATTTCAAACCCATCAAGATCCTATGAGCAGAGGGAGATAATACCACTTTGAGTTGCGTACTTTATGAAACACTGCCTTCGGACAGTAATGAAAGACAGCAAAGAAGAACTGTCCTTTTTTATCAACACCAAACCTTTTAAACCTTATGAACCATAATAAACGATGCCACTGTGCTACTGTGGACCCACACAGTTCCACCGTTAGCGAGGGGCGGCCCTCTTGTTTTACAGTTACTAGAACAAAAGCCTGTCCTAACAAGTATCCCAACCCATGCTGGGAGGTGGTCGCTAACAGACACGCTGTGCATCTGATATACCATTGCCAGAATGGCTTGCAATCTGTGTACAGGAAGTCTGATGTCATACATATTACATGTGTGTGCTATGCTTCTCAAAGGCTTCGCTCTGTGGTACCAACTCCTTAAACATCCACGTCCAGGCCCAGTGACCTTTATCCTCTCATGCAAACAACCCCCTTTGCTTTAAATGAATTGATTTTTTTTTTTCTCTGAATTTACAATCACTGGATACATTCCCCTCCGTCCCCCTCCCTCCCCCTCCCTCTCCCTCCCCCCACTATGTTTCCCTGTGTCCTCCCTTATTTACCTCAAGCCTATACACACTCCCAGCACAGTAATTGGAGCCTAAGGTATCCTAGTGTGCTGGTAGGAGGCTTGTTGTAGTGCTTGTTAGTGGGGGGTCCTGGCACTGACATAAACACTGCAACCACACATGCAAACAGACACAGACACACACACACACACACACACACACACACACACACACTCGCCTAGTAGGCACTGCACTACAAAGACTCTTTGAATGGATGAGGAGACCTATATTTCTACTAATTCCCACTATCCCCCTGACTTCCTCCTCTAAGTGCCCACAGAAATGAGACTTCCTGCCGTGCTGTTTGCCCTCTCTCTCTCTCTCTCTCTCTCTCTCTCGCTCTCTCTCTCTCTCTCTCTCTCTCTCTCTCTCTTCAAGTGTTGCGAGATGTTCTGCATGATGTTATGTTATGTGTAGGCTGACTTTAAGCCCCAAGACACACACACACAAATGCATACTGCCAATGTGCTATGCTGTACATTCTGTAATACTGCACATGCATAGAGAGAGGGAGACAGAAAAGAGAGAGAGGGAGAGATGAAGTGGCCTCTATGTCTCATAACTAGCTGCTGTCTGGAGACTGAAATGGAAATCTGTTCCCTTCGTATGTCCAGTGGGAGGCCCTCCAATAAGAACAATCTCAACCTTTTATTTTCCACGCAATCTCCTTCCATGGGCTCGCGATCCATTATTTAAACAGGGAAATCTAACCTTAAAGTGGTTGTTGTAGCTGAGCACTATGGGCAGCCAATCAGTTGGGGGTTGGTGCAATAACATGGCCTCAGCTTGAAGTAATTGCCCATTAGAGATGAGGTAACAAGAACAAAAAGAATAAGAGAGCGTGCATTTTCATGCTGAAATAATTCCCCTCATTGAGAGCAGCGTTGAGAAGGAGAGGCACAGTATGAGGAGGGGAAGGCGTCGGAAAGCAGAGTGGGAGGGAAAAGAAATTGCTTGTGTTGAGCTACGCTAAACCAATCTCATATAGTCTTACAATATGTTACAATACCTCTTGTGCACATCGTCCATTGGGTATAGTTGCTGTGAGCGCCACCCAGCTAATGACAGAACAACCAATCTCAGTTCATATCACATCGGGGGGTAGGGGCGATGCTGTGTGCCATGCGCATTAACGTAATTGAACACACTCCATCTGCCCAGCAAATATGATTGGCAGGTTTTCACCTCACATGACAAAACATCCAGTTGCTGTGTGTCAATCACAAAAATGTGTTTATCTTGGACACATAGTGGCCTTCACATGACAGCCTCGTTTTTTTAATATGTTTGAGCATGATGGCGGAAACTCTGTTAACAACTCATTTCAAATGATGAATTGATTATTCTGTGTCTGTACACATTTCTGATAGTGACAGTGAACTTAATAACACTGCCACAGGCTGTATTTGTGCCTGTGTGTGTGTGTGTGTGTGTGTGTGAGCCTCCCTGTACCTGAGTGCAGACTTTCTAATCTATATGTTTTAATTAGCGACAGGTAGCATGGTGAGTGTGTGTGCGGCATGCTGTTAGTTGGGCAGAGAGACCATGTAGAGCTGTTGTGCTGTGTAACGATGATGCCAGCATGCCACCCTCATTACCAGCTCCCCAGCTCCCACACAAGCCATTTGGGTATCCCTTTCTCTCTCTCTCTCTCTCTTGCTCTCTCTTTCTCTCTCCCTCTCCCCCTCGGCTATGTAAGCAATCTGCTAAATATTTTATCGCTTCCCTGTTAAATCGAGCAGAGATGCTTCAAATAGCACCCCACTACCTCCACCAACACCAAGTGTGTGTGTGTGTGTGTGTGTGTGTGTGTGTGTCGTGTGTGTGTCCTGCTCAGCTCAAGTAGCTCGAAAGACTGATTCGGTGGTGGCACTGAATCCGTCCGCGGCCGCTGTTGTGGTCTCCAGCTGAGTGATTGATAGAGTCTCTGTTATTAGGTTCCTCTGTGTTTGAAACAGTCTGTTAATCACATCATTTCAATGTTCCTTGTTATATTCTCTAGATGAAGTGAGGTGATTAAAACTCCCTGGCAGGCTAATTATCCTGAAGTTTAAACTCTTAAAACTGAATGATTTTGCATGAATTGCTTCACAGTAAACAAGGTGAAATTGAAACACCGAGGAACAACGTTGAAGAGCGTATCAAACCTTTGGACTGCCTGGTCTTGGTTTTGGTGTTGAAGAAGGCGCACTCGTTCCTCGAGGGGGAGCAGCATTTCCTTTGAGCTGATTTATGCCTGCCTGGAGTCTGTAAAGCTGGCTGTCTGATTTTATGAGGCCCTCTGCCATAGTTTTTATTCTTTTGTAATTGGTTAACCATGTTGAAAGCTTATTGCTACGCTGGTAGCGTTTTGTTTTTTTTCCCATTTGGCCATTCCTATGCAAAGCACATCGCTGCTCTGAGTCTTCTCACCCACGTGGACAGAGAGACTGGATTGGGCACAGAGGATAGGGAAGGCAGTGGGATGGAGGGATGGAGGATTTAGCACTATTGATCGTTTGTAGCAAGTGGCTGGCACTCGAGTGAGGTAAATAAAATGATCATTAACTTACTGGCTAATATCATCATCCACCACATCAGTTATATTTCAACTCATCCATCCATCCATGCATCCATCCATGCATCCATCCATGCATCCATCCATGCATCCATCCATCGATCCATCCATCCATCCATGCATCCATCCATCCATCCATGCATCCATCCATCCATGCATCCATCCATCCATCCATCCATCCATCCATCCATCCATCCATCCGTTGTCGTGGCAATTTTAAGTCAATTGCACTTTGTCTAGTTGGTGAGATCAGCTCAATAAAGCTATAACACAATATTCGTCTTAGGCCTTTAATGCTTGCAAGCAGAGCTGAAACCACACACACCTAGATGTATGCAGAATGAGCTGAGGAATTCAGTTTCACAGATACATTTATACCCATGAATGACCAGTTCTACAGACACACATAGTAAAATGCTAATGAATAAAGATATGCAAGGCCATCCCCCATCACTCGACCGTGAAGGGGTTATCTCCCCTTTGATAAGAGTTCTGGCCCAACTCTTTACGACTTGACCTTCTTTGATCCTAGGTCAAACTTTCAGCCAGGCCACAGGAAATTAACACACAGACACACATTCTTCTCAGCTCAGTGGTTTTCCACTGGCTGCAACTAGACATACATATTATACATATTAAAACACACTTACATTATTATTTTCCATCACACCGTCCATCCATGCGTCTAATCCATCCATCCATCCATGCATCCATCCATCCATCCATCCATGCATCCATCCATCCATCCATGCATCCATCCATCCATCCATCCATCCATCTTCCATCCATGCATCTATCTATCCATCCGTCCAGCCATCCATGCATCCATCCATCCATCCATCCATCCATCCATCCATCCATCCATGCAGTACTCTTTTTCGGGGTTCTTTTATTTATTTATTTATTAGTTTGTTTATCTATTTATTCTCCAGAGCAGTCACAGAGGCCTACAGGGCGATATGAATCTTCTCCTATTTCCCCTCACCGTTAGGCTCCAGCAGGCTTTTGACACGTTGGCGCATTAATATTACAAATATTCAAATAACTTTATTTAACATTCTGCAGGCTGACAGTGGCAGCGGGAGATTCACAGCCCATTGAGCAAGTGCGCTTCCCTGGGCTAAGTGCCGATTCATCATGGCTGCCTTACTCCTGTCTAATGGCTGCCATCATGGGGCACGGGCGCACACACACACACACACACACACACACACACGCACACACACACACACACACACACATATACAGTAGAAAAGCACATCGTGGGCATAAGCGAGATCAGAAATGTATTAGTTCTTCCAAGTGTGCATTTTTACAACGTTAAATGTAATGTTTCAGACTTGTCCATGTTATTTTGATTGAGTATAGCTGCTGGAGGTAATCACATTTTTAACCCTGTAGACCCTATAGTGGCTTGTGGACGGCCCCACAGTACTGTTCTGTAGCAACCATGGATGGATGCATATTCGAGTCAAGATATCATCAAGTACAATTTCCGAATACACTGAAAATGTGCAATGATCAACCAGAATGTACAGCAACAAATTGGACAAACTTCATGTTTTAAATCAAGGCCTCATCTCAATTCAAGTTCTTATATATCAGAATTTGATTTCTCATTCTAGCAAAATAACATTGACATACATATACAGTATATATATATACCAGCGATCAAACAGCGAATCATGTGGCTGCAACTCAATATATAAAGCTTGCAGACATGGTGAAGTGATTTTGTTTTTTTGTTTGACCAAACATTAGAATGGGCATGACGCGTGGCCTAAGCGACTTTGACCGTGATATGGTTGTTGCTGCCAGATGTGGTGGTTCTCATCTCAGAAAAAACGCTCTTGGGATTTTCATGCAATATGGAGTTTACAGAGAATGGTGCGTTGAACAAAAAAACATCCAGTGAGCGGAGAGAAGTAAGAGGAGAATGAGCAGAGCGAACAGAAAGGCCACAAATGCTCAAATAACAGAGGCTGTTCTGGAGGCAAAAGGGGTTCCTACCCGGTACTACATAGGTGTACCTAATAAAGTGGTGAGTGTATATGTATATTTGTATATTTGTATTATAGCAGAAATACAAGCAATGCAATATGTCCAGAGAAAGTCACTTTTTGAAAAGTCAGGTCAAATGAAGGATGGTTTTGTGAAGCTATTTAGACTCAACTTATGTGTCTTATCTGGTTGATTGTAAAAGCGCTGGCAGGCAGGACCCACAATGGCCCGGGAAGCTATTAGAGCCAATTCCAGCCCATTTGGCCTTGTCTATTTCTGTTCCACAGAGTTTACTTCATTTGCACAGACGCACCCATGTGCACCCACACACACACACACACACGCAGTGTCTAAGTCACCTTGAAGCCCAATTAAGTAAGCCTCTGACTCTTCCTGTCCCTATTAGTCTTACGGCAAAGAGAAGACCACCGTGGCACAGACAAAAATGAAGTCGCGGGAGGAAGAGACAGAGAAAAGATATAAGAAAGAGCAGAGAGTGAAAGACTTCTTGTTTCCATGGCTCTCAATGGGCTGAATAGGGGGATGGCAGAGAGTAGTGGTGAAAGAGTGTGATTCAAACAAAGACCCTTAGAATTTGAGGCCCAAACAGAGTGTTTGTAATGACCCCAAATACAGATGGGCTCCTCTCTCTGCAGTGACAGAGTCAGCCTCTAATGATGCCGGGGGAATCCAGAGCTTTCGTTTACAAATAATGGACATAACCACACCACACACGGAGCTGTTCCTATCCCCCATGGATGCAGACATACTCCTTTTCAATTATTTTTCACTCGCTCTGTCTTTCCCTTTCAGCGGTTGGATTTTTGTGTGACTCTCTAACCTTGAGTCCCTTTTTTAAGCAATGCGTTTGGTCACTGTGCCTTTTTTTTCTAACCCTTTCACCACCGTACCTTGCTTGAACTTGCTGGTTGCTGCTGCTACAGCAACTTTTCCAAGAGAAGTCCACTTGGACCCTGCCACTCTTAACACCCCCCCTTACCACCTCCTTTTAACTTCCTCTGTCCTTCTCCTCTCCTCTCCTCTCCTCTCTTATAATTACCTTTATCACTTGGCGAGTGACTGTGGCTGTGGAGACCAGTGAGAGACAGGGGGGACAGAGAAACACAAAGGACACAGCAGATGGCTGGGGCTCCACTCAATTTGCCTGTGTCACCCGTGTTGGCAAACACAAAAGCCCGGCACAACGAGGGGCTCCACTTCAACCTCCCATCCCCGGCCATGACCTCCATCCATCGAGACCCTCACCTTATGCTCTGAAATCATTATTGCACATATGAGAACACAACAAGGATGTTCCCTCTAATGCCGTGGAAGAGGATCGGTCTCTCTCTCTGCACTGTTTCCACAAGGGGACAAAGATAAAATGTCAAGAACAAAGCGTAATTTTGACAGCACATAGACAGTCCTCAGTCTTGCTGCACACACCTGCACCCCCAACACACACACACACACACACACACCACCTCTTCTCCCCTGTCTCCTTTCCCTCCAGCTCCTCCAGCAGACGGTAATGAGGAGACGTGGCGAGTCTCTCCACGGAACGGCCCGTGGACTAGAAAGTACAAAGACACTCCTCTCCATTCCCCCTCTTCGTTAAAGCTCCCTCTCCCCTCGTCAGGAACCATCAATATTCACTCCAACGCTAATAAAACAGCCAGTGCAGTTTGGTCTGCCAGCTGAGGGCCGCGTTTCAATTCTAGGAAATGGCCTTATTCCTTTCCTAGAGGTTATCAGCAGGCTGATAGATGTGGATTAGTCAAGGTTATGCTGCGGAGCTTGTAGACCGAGGATCTAATTAGAATTGAATTGCAATTACGGCAGGGCCAATACACCTCCACGCTTTTCACACGCACCGAGACCCGGTCCACCCAACAACCGAGGAGAGCGCCGCCAAATCAAGGTTGGAGCGACGCCCAGATTCACCATTACTGGGGCAGATTCATGTTGTTGTCTTTTTGCAGATCAGCTGATGGAGGGTGGGAATCTGTGTTCTCGTCTTGTAGGCTCTCTTCTCTGCAGTCTGTAAGCATACAGTCCTGCTGCCTGCAGACGAGCTGAGCGTGCACAGATTCCAGGTCAGGTAGATCTGGTTGAACCTGCCGAACGCACCTCTGTCTGTACGGAGATCCTGAAGGCCAAAAAGTTCTCGTGTGCCTTCCATTGTTTCTGTTAATCCGCACAACCTCCAGCAGATGTGTGTTTGAAATTAGGGCACTGTAAGATCATTCTCTTTTGTTGAGGCCCACACACTCACACACACACACACACACACACACACACCATATCATGTTGAACGTCCAATTTCACAACATAACTGCATTACAGTTCCACTTTATGCTCCTTAAGTCTCCATGATTAAACACAGCTGTATATATAATTAATGTTATGACACCATGTGTAATCGTGAATCAACTGTGCCCTTCTAACTGGGCAGCTCATATCTGACACAACTTAACCTCTATTGCAATTATCCAGCAATTAGACAACTCCCATAATCCTCGTAGCTCTATGTAGTTCTGTGGGTATAATTGCACGTTTTTTTTTCGTTGACAGTAACGCAGCGTATAGTTTTCAGGGTCAGGGCATGTGGTTGGGAAGAAACCAGAGGAAACATCTCATTTCAGACTGACAGACAGAGTGTCTATGAAGCTCAGTCTGGCAGACACATCTCGGTGACAAATTATTGATCTGGGCTTTGTTGTCAGGCCCCTCGCGCCAAGGACCCCCTGCCACGGCCCGTCTTCAGAAAACGCCCATCGGAGAAGACATCGCGTGAATATTGGATCTTGACAGCAAGATAGGGGAGGAGTAGGAGGGGAGGGGGGGGCAAGAAAGGCAGTGAGAAAGAGCAAAAAGAGAAAGAGAGAGAGACTTGGTAATCCTCTCTTTGAGCACTTTGTGCTTTGTGCTCCATTTGTTTACTGAGTTCCCACACTGGCTGGGGGGCTGCAGCTTTCCTCCCAGACCGGAATTAGCATAGCCAGACTTGCAGTTGGAAGTGTGTGTGTGTGTGTGTGTGTGTGTGTGTGTGTGTGTTGCTGTATGTGCACGTCCCTGTTTATTTCTATTCTGCATGCGTGTTTGTGTGTACACACGTCTGAAGAAGTGAGAACTTGGCGCTTCTTCATCTGCTGGAGCAACACACACAGTTTTAATGAGATCTTCAGAGTGTGTGTGTGTGTGGTTTATAAAGTCTAATCAAGTCTGCTGACCTCTCAGACGCCCTGACGCTCTCTCTTTCTTCTGCATTTCATGATGGGAAGGGGCGCCCATCATCCTTCCACAGTGTAGTGAGTGGGTACAGAGTCTATGTCAACAGGTTGAGTGCTGCCTACGTGCTGCATACTGTGCTGCGTGTTGTTGCTAGGTTGGATTGAAGGCTTTTTATTGTGCACCATCGATGATATAACATAGGTATGACATATGACAGCGGATGAGGGTGGATGCAGAATATATATAAAGCTGAGAATAGCATTTACATGTCAGATCATGATACCAGTCCTCCCTCAGTTTCAAACTGCATTTTGGACAGTGTTGGGGAAGTCCTGACTTGTTTTTCAGTAATTCTTAAATATAAAGAAACTCAATGCAATGCAACTATTGCTCTCGGTACTCCAAGTGGTAAGATATTGTTGTATTGTATTATTATTATTTTAAATGACATGATCAACAACTATAACAAATATAATACAAATATTTCAAACAAAGTGTGAAATCTGCTGACTAAAAGGTTTCCCTGCTGATTAGAGGTGATATGCCTTATTTTTGCAAACCTTCTGTCTGTTTCTCTTCTTTGTCCTCCTCTGCTTTGGAATCAGCCTGAACCGTTCACCAAACTGGAGCCAGCATCATTTGGCAGTTACTTCTTGACTCAGGCCATGCGATATGCAGTAGTGGCATAGGTGTTTTCCCCGAACTGTTCTGCATTCAGCAGTGTCTCTCTCGCTCTCAGGCTTCCAGCAATTGATTCAGTGCACAGTCAAGCTCATAAAGGTATCGCTGTGAGCTGTCCACAGATCAGCAGCGGTTCAAATGTTTGCCACAGGTGTTGTGGTGTTATTCTTAGAGGCCTACTTTTAAAGATATGAATGTTCTTTGCAGTCGATAGGTGGTTATCCCCAAGGCATAGTTTACAGTTCACAATAGGGAGCGGAAGTTAACCAAGACCTCCAACTGGTTTACTAGCAGCTAGGTGGCTAGTGCGACATGGGGGGGGGACACCTCTTACAACTAAACAAAGCACTTGCCGTGATATAAGCAATTATAAAATATAGTTGAAAGAATTTGCGTTCAAAATTGTGTACCTATAAGGTAGTGTAGGGTTAGCATGTAGAAACCTACTATCAGGGATGGTACCTGCTTCTAGAGTGGTGGTGCGTAGAAAAAGGCAGCATCAAACCATATGTTAGAGCACTGTTGTTTTACTTTTTTTATAGCTGCACTGGCAACCACAGTGTGATACAAAAAAAAATGACATCAATGAAACAAAATGGTACAAGCATGAACACACCCGACCAGAGATGTTCAGGGTCCCACTACCACCGGCAAAAAAAGCCCCGGCATTGTCCAAGTCCTAGGCTGAAATACCACAGTATTATCACATATTGAGGTAGTGATTGTCTACAACACATTGAATCAGTACAGTAGTGGTTTCCTTATATCTCCCTAGAACATTCTTGTAATCCTCGACCAACTCCAGGGTTACCAGCTTGACCAACACCCTAGACCAACCAGATATCTAGCTGGTTTGTAGCCACCCACTACTTACATCCACTAGCGAAGCACGAAGCTCATATGAGGCAGGGAGAAGTTGAATTTTCACTTTTGTTTTCGTATCAACAAAATATGGTTAACAATATGAAAGGGGAAATACTATTGTAAAAATAATGATGGTATTTGAAAAGTGACATAATCAAAAAACATATTCTAAGACGTAGTAAGACAGTAGTGAGACAGTAGTGAGACAGTAATAAGACAGCAATAAGACAGCAATAAGACAGCAATAAGACAGCAATAAGACAGCAATAAGACAGCAATAAGACAGCAATAAGACAGCAATAAGACAGCAGTACGACAGTAATAAGACAGCATTAAGACAGCAATAAAACAGCAATAAGACAGTAATAAAACAGTAGTAAGACAGTAATAAGACAGTAGTAAGACAGTAATAAGACAGTAATAAGACAGTAATAAGACAGTAATAAGACAGTAGTAAAACAGTAATAAGACACTAGTAAGACAGTAGTAAGACAGTAATAAGACAGTAATAAGACACTAGTAAGACAGTAGTAAAACAGTAATAAGACAGTAATAAGACAGTACTAAGACAGTAGTAAGATAGTAATAAGACAGTAGTAAGACAGTAGTAAAACAGTAATAAGACAGTAATAAGACAGTAATAAGACAGTAATAAAACTAATAAGACACTAGTAAGACAGTAGTAAAACAGTAATAAGACAGTAATAAGACAGTAGTAAGACAGTAATAAGACAGTAGTAAGACAGTAGTTAGACAGTAGTAAGACAGTAATAAGACAGTAATAAGACAGTAATAAGACAGTAATATGACAGTAGTAAGACAGTAATAAGACAGTAGTAAGACAGTAATAAGACAGTATTAAGACAGTAATAAGACAGTAGTAAGACAGTAATAAGACAGTAGTAAGACAGTAATAAGACAGTAGTAAGACAGTAGTAAGACAGTAGTAAGACAGTAATAAGACAGTAATAAGACAGTAATAAGACAGTAGTAAGACAGTAATAAGACAGTAGTAAGACAGTAATAAGACAGTAATAAGACAGTAGTAAGACAGTAGTAAGACAGTAATAAGACAGTAGTAAGACAGTAGTAAGACAGTAATAAGACAGTAGTAAGACAGTAGTAAGACAGTAATAAGTCGTACACTAGTAACACATGACCCCCACATACTGTTTTTGCTTCACCACTCGATGCTTATAAATAGAGAAAATCCTTCCTGGAGGAGTGGCGAGATGTTATCTCCGTGCTGGGCCAGTGTTACTGTACCGCTAGACCAGACTTCTCAGTGGCACGCTGCTCAAAGAGAATGATATCTGATTAGTCCGCGTCCGAATAGAGGACCGAAGCTGACAAACAAATGGATTTGCCGTGTCTGGAATGTTCTCCGGGGATGGAGCCGGATGGGCCGAGATATAGAGACGCTGCCTTTGTGTCAGAGCCAGTGCAAAGCATAATAAGACCCTTTGGGGAATGAGCCAAACACAGAGCGATAGGGACACACACAAAAACACACACTCATACACTCAGTCAATTTCACAATCTTTCATTCGCTCTCTGTCTCTCCCTCCCTCCCTCCCTCTCTCTCTCTGTCTCACCCTACCTATCTTTCTCTGTCACTCGGCTGTTAGAATAAGCTGACCTTTATCTTATTGGCTACAATGGTTGGCCTATCGTTGTGTGTTTTGGCTGTGCAGGTCTATTGAGTTTCTTGACTATAGCCAAGTTTGTGTCAGCCAAGTGTCATGTCAGACTCCCACAAACAGGCCTCATAGCAGCCTTTTCATAATCAGAATATTATTGTGTGTGTGTGTGTGTGTGTGTGTTTCACACCCACCGCGGCATGAATGGGCCAGCAAATCCTATTCCCTCCCTCCCCTGTTTTCCCCTCTCTACCTCTCTTGTAGTGGGAGAGTGACAATAGAGGTATTAACCAAAATGTATATCGAGTTCGCCTGACTCGCGCAGTCGATGCGACGGTTTAGCGCCGCTAATGCCATGTGAATGGGGCCGCTGCTTCCTGAGAAACTTCTCAGTGAACACTCAGTGAACACTCAGAGAGAGAGGGAGCCTCGCTACCCCCGCTCCTCGTTGCCTCCATGCATACAATTCTTCATTTTCATATGGGCTTAATCTGGATGGGAAGCGTCTCCATTGTTGAAACGATTTGAGAGGGAGATCTTGTCTGGACAAAAGGGGTTGTCTTTGGTTCGAGGCTGGGGCCTCCTTAGCCCCGTTCTTCCTTTCCCTTCCCCCTTTCCCCCCCCCCTCCTTCTTTCCTTTGCCATTCCATACAGAGCTCCCAGCAGGAGTGGCTAATTGTTGTATGGAGAGGAAGAGTGATGGGGAGTTGAGGAGGGACACCCTGTTTAACACCGCCCCAAGTGGAGTGAGGTGGGATGTGGACGAGAGAGAAAGGAGGGTGAGATTACAGAGACAGATAGTGGGAGAGAGGAGAAGGGCCACCTCATAAGACGTGGTTGATCCACCTCCCTCGGTTTGTTTATCAGTTGATCCAGGTCAGAGCAGAGCCTGTGATGCTGGCTGATTGTGAAGGTTGGTCTGACTCTACCGGGTTACAGTGCATAAGACTTTGGAGCAGGAATGTGTAACAAACTCCAAGTAAAGCTTTGAAGTGAAATGCTGTTGCCCAGGGCTACTTAGCTCTAGGGTCAAACGAGATTACACCCTTGATCTGAGCTAGTGCCTGCTGATCCGGAGGATTCCAAAGTAGAGGTGTGTGTGTGTGTGTGTGTGTGTGTGTGTGTGTGTGTGTGAAAGAGACAAGTGCGTACAAAGTGAGTACAAATGCGGAAATTGATTTATGCACTTACAGTATGTGTGTATGTGTAAAATTTGTGTGTATGCGACTGCTTATGGTGCATTTCTGTGCATCTACCTTGTGTGTGTGTGTGTGTGTGTGTGTGTGTGTGCGTGCATGCTTTGTTCTCCTCATCGGAAGAGGTTGTCAACTGATTACCAGTGTCGTTGGCCTGATCTTAGTGCTTTTGTTGGTGCTTCTATCAGGTGCTCTCTCTCTCTCTCTCTCTCTCTCTCTCTCTCTCTCCCCCTGCTCACTGCCCCGGAACACCTTAATCCAGTGTGAAAGCAATTGGCTCTCTCAGATCTAATCAATAGAGGGCCAGGGCAGCTAGCCAGGGGGAACATCTCTGGCCCCTGCTCAGCTACAATCAATTTAGAGCCATCGATTCAGTGATTGAAATACAAAGAGCAGACGCGCTGGACCGTACAGGTGCTTTAGTGGTTGGGTGTGCCAACATGTTATATATCTCCCTGTGTGAGTGTTTCTGTGCATTTGTGTGTGGGTTTGTTGGTGTGTGTGTGTATGTGTGTGTGTGTGACCATGCATGTGTGTGTGTTTGTGTGTGCACATATTTTCTTTGTGTGTGTATATGGATAGTATGATTTATTTTCGAGCCAGCTGCAGTAAAGTGGGAATGGCATTTAATCTAGCACCTCTGAGACAGAGCCAAGAAAAAAAATCACTCCTAATCCAATATGTCCTGCACAGGGCAAATGCATGTTCCAAGGTGTGTGTGTGTGTGTGTGTATGTGTGTGTAGGAATATGTTAAGTTAGCGTGTATGTTTGCCTGCTCAGGGCGTGTATGCCCTGTGCATTGATGCATAACCTATATGTACTTTTGGATGCTCGTCACTGTGTCATAATTGGGCACACACAGATCGGTCCATGTCCAAACCATGCAGCAACATGTATGACGTGTCCGTGTCCAACTTTACCTTTCCTTTGCGTGTCTATGTGTGTGTATCCATGCGTGTGACACTCATGTCACTGCCAGGTCACAGCACTTTATCGCATTTTTATCTACCAGTGTCTATGCAGTTATGCATGGGCATCTCTGCACGCATCCATGTGTGTGGTTTGTGTGTCACCATCCGGTCACAAAACTGTAATGTGTGTATTTGCGTGTGCGGTGCGTTCCATGTAACCTCCTGTCGTCGACTGCAGACATACGCAGTACTCCACCGGAAATAGTTGACAGGGGAAAAAATGTTGAGTGCAAATTCCACAAAAATTGCCGGGGTCATCATGTTACCCTGCTGCTGTAAACGAAGCATTAAGAAACAAACAGCAGAGTGTTTTCAAACTGGTGCGATACAGGAACCGTTACCACATGGAAAGAGACCCTTCTGTCGAGACAGCAGGGGGTGTGAGGGGTGGAGGCTGAGGGGAGCAGTGTGTATGTCTCATGGTGTGTATGTGCACATGCAATCCTACCATGTTTGATCCAGTGTGTGTGTGTGTATGCTTGTTCATGTGTACGTGTCCTCTTGTATTTTTTATATCCAGGCATCTTATAGTTTGAGCTGTTTGTGTGAGAACATCACCCACATGTTCATGATCAACAAATGGTCTTCCTCCTCCCTCTACCAACATTTGGGAGGTATTTATCATAGGTGGTAATGGTGGTGGTGGTGGTGATTGTGATGATGATGACAATGATGATGTTGGTGTCTTGCCTTAAACTCTGCATCAAACCGTTTTATGAGTGACTGTCTGTTGTTGTTAATGTCTTAATGTGTTTGTGAAATGTTAATTCCCATCGGGGGGGAAAAGTGAAGTTGAAACTTTGAAGTCTGCGTGCCTGTCCCTAAATATCAGCGTATCTTTGAACCACTGCAGTCTGGTCAATAGAACAACAGCCGCCGGCTAGCAGGCTTGTTTATTCACTTTGTCACAGAAACGAACCCACAATTCAACAAGAGTCTGCCGCGCGCTGAATAAAAGATGGTTTCAACTTAAATCTTAGAAATATAGCCCTCGTTCTTCAAAGATTCCTGCTTACAATAATATTTACTCTCCCCGTGTTCTTTATCTCTGTACAGTACGGTACATCCTCTCTATTTGTATCTCCGTCTCTCTTCTGCTGCTACGCGATGGCAGCGCTGACAGGGACAGTGTGTGCCTTGTATTTAAATGTCACTTGTATTTGTGTGGAGAGCCGACTGATTTATTGACTGGAATAGATTTCTGTGATTGTTGCTGGCGCGTGCGTGCGTGTGTGTGTGTGTGTGTGTGTGTGAGAGAGAGTGTGTGGCTGCGTGTGGGTGTTTTCTTTAGAAATGTTTAATTAAAGAACATCAAGTCAGGTCTCAATTTTTCTTCTTTCTTTCTTCTTTCTTTCTTTCTTTCTTTCTTTCTTTCTTTCTTGTACACACACATACACACACGCACACACACACACTTAGCCACCTTACCCTCACGTTAATGGCTGTCTGCCATTAATACGGTTAATCCGGTTTCCCAGTTGGTTGTGTGGTGTTTCTCTCTCTCTAATCCTCTGCTGGACAAGGTGTCTATGTCTTTCAAAACAAAGTTCACAATGTCACAAGGTCTGATGAGAGTGTATCATACACACAGACGTTTGAGTCACCCACGCTCAAACACACACATACACACACGCACACACTCAAGAGCTCTAACATGGCTGCATACACACACACACACATGCATAAAGAGCACATAGCTCAGAGCATATTGACTAAGGCCGGCTGATAAAGGCCAGTGATGTCCAGGTGTGGACAGGTGGGGTGGGGGCTGCAGTTAGTCAGGATGTGTGTGCCAGTGTGTGGCTGATTTTGCGGAGGGGGGGCGCAGCGTTGTGATGAGGTTGCGTAGAGGTCACGCGGCTGCGGATATGCCACGAGTATGATTGGCGGCCGGGATACCTTCAGAGGTTTGTGTGGCTTCAGGTACATTGTGTGTCAGAGAATGAGGTCAAGCTCTACTCATTCATGTAATGCAACAGAATAAGTGATAAATGCCTCTGTTTATCTTCTACAATACACGCAGGAGATATTTCCATGCTTGTCATTCATCTTTTGACTATTTTTTTTTTTAGAACTGGGCTTGCTGAAAACAAAAACCTCAATAAAAATGATCTCTGCTCAGAGAAATAAAAAACCCTCATCATCATGTCTTTTCATACTGCCTGTTAGAGAGCAAAAGCAAAATCCTTCAACCCGCGGCACTCCCTTTTTGGAGCTTTTGGAGACCTGCCTATATGTAAAAAGTACACCCATCCTCCACCGTGAGTGGGCTAAGAGTGCTTGTTCAATTTGAGCAGGACAGATGCATAGTTGCGCAAGACAGCATTTATTATCCTGCCTGTTAGATTCCCTGTTGCCTCCTGACAGCCTCGGAAATAATAGCTTGGCCACCACTTAGTATGCAATGAGAAATGACTGCCGTGCAAAACACACACAAACGTAGGACTCTGTCACCGACAATTAGAGTGACAAGATGCACTCTTGAGTGCTTTCTCACTTTGTTTTGCTCTCACTCCTCCCTTTTTTCTCTCTCTCTCTCTCGCCACACACACACCTCACGCATCATTTTTGCTTTCTCTTTTGATGCAGAGCATTTTATCACCACTCCCCCAAATGCCATTAGACGTAATGGAAGCAGAGGCGATGAACAGTGGATATGCTTTTTTATTGTGAATGCATTAGTTTGAAAAGGAATATAAGGGTGCATTGATGTTGTAGTTGTTTTTAGCGGCAGTTAATGTCGTCACTATCCCAGAGTGCAGTGCTCCTGCAGATTACCTCACCGTCTCTCTGCTTCTTTCTTCACCACCCCTCTCTCCTTCCTCTCCTTCAACCTCACCTAGTATCCACCCCTGTTCCTGTCATCATCGCTGCAGTCTCCAGCCCCAGGGTAGGCTATAAGCACGCTGTTACATTTCCAGTAACCACACCTATGTGTTTTTTTCTTCTCCTCCTCCTCCTCCAAATCCACTCACTCCTAACCTCTGGCCCCGGTACTGTGTTTGACAGTTCCTTTGCTATGTGTGAAAATGTCATCGTCGGCATGACAGGGTGCAGACATTTGCTGGTGGATTATGGGTCGGAGACATGTCACTGCACTCCTGTGTGGCGCCGGTGTGGTTGGTCTCCCGTGGTTACAATTTCATAGATTTGGAGAGGGGATGAGGAGGCTGTGTTCACCAACGGGATTGCGCCCTAGGGTGTTCGTCTTTGCCAGACTATTTTGGTGTAAACATTGTGTTATGTACGCTCAATTAGGAATCAAATTAGGGAACGGTAAACAGTGAAGGGACCTTTTGTTTTCCAGTTGTTTTATCATGCTACTCCTCTGCTACATCCGGATGTGCATAATTCCTCATCCCCCTTCACAGGCCTCCAGACTCATTAACGGGGCCTCAACCCCCCGAGCCGAGGGGCTGCAAATTCTAGGATACGTGGGTATTTCACATCTATTGCTAAGCTTTCATGAAGTAAGTCTCAAAGTGTTTCCGCAACCTTTCTAAGCAGGTGAGCAAGGATGTGGAGGAAATGATTGCTGCAGGTATGATTCTCTGGAGTCAACCTTTCAATCTATCACAATCCTTCAACTCCAATACCTCAGTTAAATGAAACTAAGATCACATGTGTACATACAAAGTGTTTTTCATACCCAACCAGTAAAGAGCAGGCATATTACTTTAATGTCTAACAACTTAGCATTTCATTGGCAATATGTATAGAAATGTTAGTATTTGAAGACATCAGACTAAAATTTCAGTGACCTAATATTAACATTTAGCTTTTAATTTCATTATCACCAACATAAATCATGTGTTATGTAGCTGCTGTGGTAATTGCTTTTTAGAGGAAACTTGTAGCTAGAGGTTTTTTTTTAGCATCTTAAAAGTGGTTAAAACACTTTTTGGACCCAGACCTTTTGTCCCCAGTCCCACTCCCTTAGCAGCTCTTTGTTAACATTGTTAGTCAAACATGAAATGTTTTTTTTTTGTGTGTGTAATGTATTTTTTCTTTAATCAAAGCAAAAAAAAGAAAAATGAAATTACATGAAAAAACAACAACAAAGCCTTTCAAGAAGCAGATGGCTCCCTTTGATCATAAAGGACAAAACAAAATTTCCATTTGCATGAAGAGTTTTTTTTTTCACACTTATTACCCACATTATTATTTTACTTTGTTGTTCTAATGTGTGGTGGACGGCTGACATGGCTCACTCTGATACTCTAAATTGTATTTGCATCAGTAGAGGATGTTTGAACAGCTGTAAACTCAGAGGATGGAGCCAGCCCTTCAATTCTACTCTGGCAACTGAGCGATGGCAGGTAAAG
This sequence comes from Hoplostethus atlanticus, assembly GCA_034670405.1. Lineage (NCBI taxonomy): Eukaryota > Metazoa > Chordata > Actinopteri > Trachichthyiformes > Trachichthyidae > Hoplostethus > Hoplostethus atlanticus. Next base: position 4,423,071 of record JAXDDX010000031.1, read on the forward strand.
GGGGCCTTGTGCTGCCAAATGGTTGTGACTGGCTGATGACAATCCAACTTTTTTCTGATTTTGATTTGAACAATCCTTTTCGGTCATCTCCGAAAACTATATTGGCACTTTCAGATTCTATAATAACGTCAAGGGAAATATAAATGTTGGCAGAGTATCGTGCCACTATACTTTGCCACAGCTCTTTGGCTCTCAGCTGATTTATCATTCACAATCTAAACTCTCCTTCTGACAGAATTACAGGCCGTCAAAATAAGGTGCGAGTAGCAGTAAATGTAATAGACATTGTTGAGCAGCGGGAGGAAAAAAGAGCAAGAGTGGGCATCTTTGGCTAACTGCTATAGATTAATTGATCTGGCCATGAAGTTAATGAGCTAGAGCCTTTTTAAAAGAGACAACTGCTGAGACAGAGGAAGCTAATGGTCTCTCTCTCGCAACTTGGAGAGAGAGAGGAGAGGGAAAGCTAGTTATCTCGGAACATATACTTTGCTCACCGCGCGGCAGAATCGCCGGCTAATTGACAGGGCTTGTAAGTGCTGATATTATTGCCTGACTCTGATCATCCCTCTTTGTATCTCATCCAACACCTGTTGCAACAGCTGGTTTTTCCGCTTGTTAATTCTGGGTAGTTGCGTCAGTTCACTTCTGTGGCCAAGTTGACAAGTACAGTAAGTTTTTCATTCATTTTGATTGCAGCACTATATCACGTGTCTTTGTGTAAATGATGAATGTGATTAGCCTCTTGTGGTTTCAGTTGATCCTTGGCATCTGTGAGTGGAGGTGGATTAATAATGCCGCACTTAATAGTGGATCGCAATCAAACACTATGCCAGTGAAATAGGACTTGTTCACATACCTTTCTATGACTGATCTCAGCCCAGGATATTCAAGTAACTCTCCATCTCTCTCTCTCTCTCTCTCTCTCTCTCTCTCTCTCTCTCTCAACAACAGAAAATACTCCGGTTAGTTTAGGCAAGGGGCGGGGCCTGGGTAGAGCGTGCGGGAGACGGGACGTGGCGCAAAACGTACGCTGCGGAAATCGCAGTGTTTTGTTTACAGCGCGAAGATGGCGGGACGAAGTGACCCAACTCACTCGCCTTGTATCTGTTTCATTATTTCGGGCCTCTACCCTATAAGAGATAGCAGTTCCCTGATCTCTCTCGTCTTTCCAATTATCTATCTGATCTAGTTGTCTTCTTCCTCACCCTTGGATGTTTGTGTTATCCCGGTTTCGCGCCGGTCGCATGATAAATACGTCATCAACACGCCCACTCGCTCGTAGAGAATACTCCATTCACACTTGGGCTCACTCGGCGATAAAACGGATTTCAGACTAGGGTGCTTTCCAGACCAACTGATTTCGGGCATTTGCGTTCACACACACAACCCCTCCGAGTAATGTCTAGATAAGTTCCAGGTTGCACTGCATGTGTGAAAGCAGCTTCAGTCGGCACTAGGCATCGAGCCTGGTCAGTCCCCTGTTAGGTTCTGATTACAGTGTAGATTGTAGTGCAAGCACATGTTACCGCCTGCTGAGCGGCGATATGTTTCGGCGGGGCGGTTCACTCTGCTACCTTGCCAGCCAGGGCTGGCTTGGCACAGGTGGACTTTCCTGGAAAACCAACGTCTCTTCTTCTTCTCTGCCTTCTTCCCCTGCTCCTCCCTGACCACTTCGCTATCTGAGAGATACGCTCAGTGACTTGGCACGCGGTCGCATCTTCCTGGAAATAAAAATCGACCTGATCGAATGTGCCAGGTGCGATACGGAGCGACCACTGCCGACGCAATGCCCGGTTATGACGAGACTGTGTGGAGCTAAGAGATTATATGGCTCTCTTGATCTCTATCACAGCCATGCATGATTTTTTTTTGTGCGCGCACACACACACACACACACACACACACACACACACACGTGCAGACACACAAAGCATGCATGCTCTTTCAGTAAGCCAGATTTCCCAGTCGGCCGGTCTGTCATTGGCCGGCTGTTCAAAGGGAAAATGCGGGCCAACAAAATACTGGCTGTGAGGTTACCATGGCAACAGCCTGCCCAGGGGCGTGGGTTGTCTGGCAAATTGTGTGCTGGTTTGTCAAGGCTCACACACGTATATGTGCGCACACACACACATACACCTTAATTTGAACAGAATATGTCTACCTATATTCGTTGTCTACCAGGCACCTGTTCTGTTCATCATCATTAGCCGCCAGTCTGCCACGTCCTTATGTGCGGCACACAGACTGCTGTTGAGAATTCACACACAGTCCTATTTATTTTCTTTCGCTGGACACCGTCTCATCTGCTGCACTGCCCTCTATTGAATCAAGTCAGACATGGATTTCACTCTTCAAACCCAATGCAGGAGTATGTCAGGACATTATAAGGGCTTTGTGTCAAAAACGGATCTAGTCAGACTTGCAGAAATGTTTCTCCAACTCGTATTCTTCTGTTTCCTCTCCGTTTTTGCCTTTGTCATGTCTCCAGTGTGTTTAATATTATTTACCCCAGCTGATATAGGACTGCACAGCACTTTGTGTAGAGTTCCCAAACTAGCCTAATTGGAGGATATCTCAGCGTACTGAAGGGGGGTTGGGTATTGTTCACGGGGGTTTCTGCAGCGTCAGACAGTGCTGTATTGGCTAGTTGAGAGTACAGGTATGTCAAGATGAACGGTGTTTGGTGCATAGGACTAAGGCAGCAGAAAGTTGTGTGTGTGTGTGTGTGTGTGTGTGTGTGTGTGTGTGTGTGTGAGCGTGGAAGAGGGAGGCTCTGACAGAGGCAGAATGGACATTTGATTAATGATCGGGGGGAGTGTTCTGTGGGAGGAACTCTTCAGCACCACAGCTTTTAACAAAGTAGACGAGGTATGCTCCAGCACTGCGCTCTTTCAACCGTCCCTTTGTTCCTGAGAAAAGCTCTCCGGCTCGCTTTTTATTCCTCCTCAACATTCTCTCTGTCCGAGAGATTAGAAGGTGATGACAGAGAGTAGTGGCGATTCAGGGGGACCCACCCGTTCTCAGCACCCCTCCCCTACTAGCCACCAGGACCCCCCTGGCTTACACTGACCAGACACTGCCAAGTGATGTCATCACTGTGACCCCTGGATGCCTTCGAGTGAAGAAGAAGAATTGACCCATGTGGGAGAAGTCACATACCAGGTAGACTCTAGGACTGACATATTTTCTCTCTTTTGTCGGCCTGGCGGTTGATAAGAAATTGGTGTTGAATCGGTTTCTCTGAATAAACTAATCACAACCCTGAATGGTATTTTGCCCAGACTTTTAATATCCTCTGGGCAGTTTTTTTGTGATGATCCTGACAAGTCTTTGTCTCCAGCTATGTTTCTCCCTCAAACAATTGTATTGAGTTTTTCCAATGACCTTGTTGAGAAATTGAACACCTGGGCTGGAAAAGCAGCTCATTACGTGGATTGTGGCTAGAAAATGAACAATGACAGAAGAGGAAGACTGAATACCAATAGGCTGCACCACTGATTGCCTTTTTGTTTTAACATTGTTTTGCTCTCCAGCCATGTTTCTGTCTCCTCTATCAAGCAAATGTGTTCATTTCACTAGTGGACTGATTCTCAAATCCAACGTGTAAGCATGTTGCATGCAGCCATGCACTCGGCATGCACACACCCTCCTGTGGCTCTGGGTGGGAGAGAGCTGTCTTTCTGAGTGACTGGGCAACAAAATAGTTAAATGGGGGTCAAATGGGGTCTTGACCTCACCATAAGCTTGTGTGTTTGAGTGTTTGTGAGTGAGGGGGTGTATGCATGACTCCAAAGCCTCTAAAGGCTCCGATCCATCCCATGTGATGGATGAGAGCTGGGGTTAAGGGTGTTGCCGGGGGGGCTAAGAGTTGCACTCAAGGATCACCGACGCTGACTCACAATGTATAGCCCTCTTTGGGTCACGCACCCTCTCCGCACAATGCGTGAAACGCCTCAGTCAAGCAGAGGTGGTATTTCAAAGCTGAAACCCAGAAGTACATTTCTTTATATCTCGTACTTATGCACATTGCATCTGCTGCAACGATACCTTTGATAGCCATTCCTACAATTTGCTGTCAAGACACTTCTGGCGGTTTAAGACCTCATACATATTTCAGCGTAAGGCCAAACTAGACGTCAGGAGAGGACGTAGTGTACTGTAGCTTTGATTGGTTTTGAGAAGGAAAGCCATTTCCAAGTCCATCAGATTGGCCGTATAATCCTTTGCCTTTGCATCTTGCAACTCACAACTGTACACTCCCGTTTTATCTCGTACACACCTGGTGATACTCTCATGACAAGCCAGTATAATTCTTTCTCCAGTCCCTCTATAAATCCCATGTTTTCAATTACATTTGAATTCTTATGGGCCATATACATTTTAATGCAATGACTATACATTCTAAACACATAGCGCCTACGTGACAGGCTGCTACTGAGCTCCTATCTGTGATGTATTGCCTGCAGTGTGCACTTACTACACGCTCAGCAAGCACAGTGCATAGTCCAACCCCTGAGCACTGCTCTGCCCATCACACACTGCCAACGCTTGCTCCTAGAGACTAGCTTACCAGTGATCATGTTGCTGATCATCACATGCGGCACCTTTTTTGTGTAAGTCATGCTTGAGATATATTTGTTTTATTCAGGTTATTATTGAGCAGATGGAAGGTCAGAGTTTTTTGTAAACACTAACTTCAGATTGTTGTCTCTACTAAAAGACTACCTGCTGGGAAAATGGCAGGCTAGATGTTGAGAAGGGCTATATCAACCCTGGCCTCTTTATTCAGGCATAGAGGTGCTGGTGTTTTTTTAGTTTTTTCATTTTTTTCTAGCAGTAACTCTGGCTAGGAGGGGATCATTCCTCTAATCTCCCCTGGTCACCAGGCTTGAGATCACTGTCAGTGTTGTGATTAGTGGCTAGCAGTGAGCCACAGTTGCCCTACCTCTGTCAACACATTGCAGAGTGAGAGAGAGACAGAGAGAGACAGAGTGAGGCAGAGAGCAAAACAGACAGGCAGAAAGAGAGAGAGAGAGAGAGAGAGAGAGACAGACAGTCAACCTTAACTAGGACTCGAAGCTGTCAATCAAGGCATGAAAGCAACAAGGGGTAGGAAAGGTAGAGAAAAGAGAAAGAGCGAGTCGTTACCGGTGGGACAGAGAGAAAAAAGAGCAGAGAGGGCAGAGAACAAGTCAGAAGGAGAAAGAACAACCCAGACAGAGCCCTGCAGAGACCACTTGAAAGGGAGGAATGTTTTGTTTCTGCAAGCAGTCGGTTCAGTTTTGGGTTATTCTCCCACAGGGGAGACTAATTGCTTGTTGATCTAATGTTCTATCTCCCCCCTGTCCCTGAAAACCAACACCTTTTGATGAGTGATGTGTCTGTGGGCTCGCCTGTTCCTGGTGGAAGGTTCTTCTGAGGGATAGGAACACCCGGCCTCCTCCAATCCAAATACTCATGAATCAGAGAAAAAGAGTTTTTTTGGGCCCGGCTCCAAAAAGCTGCGAGGCGTAATGACGCTCGGCCCACCACTGCACGCCCTCAGAACGAGACCGGCGAGGTTTCCTAGCATTGTTCGCATCTCTTTCTCTCATTCTCTCTCTCTCTCTCTCTCACTCTCTTCCCCTCTCTTCCTGTTTCCCTCTCCCTCTGTGCAGCAGATCAGTGAGCAGCTAATTAATGAGTTTAATGCTAGGATTCATGCACTTATTATGTGTCAATTATAGGAAGCCTCAGCTGCAAGGTAGCGATACACAGAATGGAGCTGGATGGACATATGTGTGTATCTGTGTGTGTGTGTGTGTGTCTATTTGTTTTGGCCTGGGTGTCAGCTTACCTCCCTGTCTTACTCTTCCATAATGCTGATCCCAGCAAGGAGAGGTATTAAACGAACTAAGCTAGCCAAGTGGCGTAAAACGTGGTTAGCACAATGTCATTTACTGGGGTCAGCAGTGGCTACAGGTGTGTGTGTCAACCAGTTCGGTAAATGTATTCTGCACTGATGTCAATACGGTGGAGTGTTCCTCCGGGGGTTATTGTGTGCGAGTCGGGGGTGTTTGTGTGTGTGAGTCTATGCCCGCATTCAATTCTGCTCGCGCCTTTCTTTGCCTCAAGGCACTTTTGCAGCTATGCTATCTCAGACCGCTGATTCAGCACAGCCTCCCTTGCTTTTCTCTCCACTTTGGCCTGTTTATTAGTGTCCAGGCCAGCTACTGTCCGCCTGTAAACACACACAACCCCGAGGGCAGGAGCCCAGCGCACATATTCGGCTCACACCCCATTAAACACACACTTAAAGACTCATCGTGGTCCTTTTTTCATAAGCGTCAGGGCTTGTGTGTGTGGTTGTGTGTGTGTGTGTCCATCTGCATGCATGTGTGGTGATGTTGCCGTCGCCTATTTTCTCGCACTGATGTATGAACGATTTTACACAGCAAAGATGATGACACATTAGTTCTCTCCCCTCTCCTGCTGAAAATGAATTTTTTTCGGATCTGTGTTTTATCGTCTTGTAATCTCCGATATCTTTGGAAGTTATTGCTTCATAAAATGGCTGTGCAGCTGGTTTGTGCTTCCCCACATGGCCGGAGAGAGTTTTTAAGAGTCTCCGTGTTGAAATCTATACAGTTCGACTCAACAAAAGGCCTGCTTTCACACAACACTCAACTCTCACGCACTCAAAGTATGAACCTGCACTCTCACACTCCCTATAGAGCTATTCTTACCCTCACACTACCCTCAGAAACTCAGCATAACTCTCCCACAATGCTTCTACAGGTTTCAAAACAGCTCCGGAGCATCCACAGCATAGAAATGTGGTTTTTTCCTCAGGGGGATATCCTTGTGCATTGCAGCTGTGGTCTGCTGTGGTCTGCTTTCCACCTCCTCGAGTCGTTTTATAAGCTGTTTGTGGTTGTTGCGGTCTGTGTGTGTGTGTGTGTGTGTGTTTGTGTGTTTGTGATGGTCCGGCCAAGTGTAGATTTTGTTGTGTGACGAGACAACAGGTGAGTCAGTTAGCCTCCAGTGTGTCTGTCAGAGTCACCAAAGGCGATGGCAGATCAGTCGCTGTTGGGGGTAGCAGCACGGGCTTGTGTGTGTGTGTGTACCTTGCCCTCCCCCCTTTCCACTTCCCCTCCCCATTCCTCACCCCCTCTCTCTTTATCTCCTTCGATAACAGCCCATCAGAGAGGCCAGCTGAATGGTGTGAATGGAAGACTCATAAAAAAAGAGAAGCCTGCCCGTTTTTTTTGTTTTACAGCGCAGTAAAGTCGAGGCTCGTTTCCAAACCTGGCTCCTCACTGCTTCTTTTAATGAAGCATAACATTTTTAATGAATTCTTAAAAGCCTGTTGATACAAAGGTCTAAAGGTTTTTTCCTCCCGTCGCCAGCGCCCTACATTCTCCCCTGCTTGACCCTGCAGAGAGTAGGGGATGTAATCCGATCCTTGGCCATTATTGCTTCAAATGACTGTCCATTTACCAAGCACTACATAAATAGTGGAAGAGTGGGCTCTTAGTCGGATTCAGCAGGACAGTTTGTATTAAGTTGATATTGATTTAAAAGATCCCCTTTGCTTTAAACGCCGGAACGCTTAACCAATTGTTGTTTTTTTTGTGCTCACCTTGTATGAACCCTTTTTGTACTTGCACATAGTTTCAGTCTTATCAGAGCAACTCCCAATGTCCCATACTGTCCAAATTCTATTGTCACACTCACAACATTGTCTTGTCTCTCTGACAAACTGAGTGTAGCTCGCGTTTTTACACTCATTACATGAGCACGTTTCCTGCCACAGTCGAGCCATTACAATCTTTTTTACAAATAGAGGCAGATGGAGAAACTGTAAGATGCTTGTCCCATTAAATTTATAACCCTGCCTCGCTGGGGGTGCAGCGCCACAGCTTCTTCCCTTACCGGGAAGCCAAGCTAAAATATTAGACATTCATCATGGTTATTATAGTCTGTAAATCCTTCTATGCAGTGCAGAAACTTTATTCTTTCTGGATAGGAAGGTAAATGGATTTGGTTATTGCCCGGGCTTAGGCACAACAATATCAGCCGCAATAATCTTTGTCCTCCACCGCCAGCCTCTTTCCCCATTTACATTCTAGAGCAAGGCCGAACGAGTCTCCCGCTCGTGTGCATGAGGAGAGTTATCATGACTGTACACTTGATATTAAATGGCTGAGAGGGCGGAAGAGAGAGCAAGTGGGAGGGTGGATTGTGGCTGAGAGAAATACAGACACAGACGCTGAGAGATTGAGACAAGCACGGAGTCAGGCACCCATAAGATCAGGCAATCATCCAGTCCATTTCCAGTTGGACTCCGTTCCTCCTCCATCTCTCTTCCTCTCGGCTCCCTCTCTAACCGATACGGTGAACCAGACGCCTGCCTCTGGCTTGACTTTGATGTGACTTTTTTTCTCCCCTTTTCTCTCTGTGATGTCCGTGGTTGAAACTTATCAGTCTACCTCTCGGACTCTTTCTTTCTGACCGTATTTTTCTCCGTGTCCTCGTAGCGTGCCCGCCGGGTACCTTCAAGTCGACCCAGGGTCCGGGGCTGTGCCTGCAGTGCCCTCCTAACAGCCGCTCTGCAGCCGAGGCCGCCACCATCTGCGTGTGCCGCAACGGCTACTACCGCGGTGACGCCGACCTGCCGGACGCACCCTGCACCAGTGAGTATCCCGTTACATAGGCACACCGTTGCACACTCACACACACACACACACATTTCTGTTCTTGCCCGAGGACCCGTGCAAGACTTGGTCATGCGTGGATTATCCATAATCTGAGAGTAAACACGTGTGTGACAATAATATTCCACATTTATAATGAAGAATTGAAGTGGAAATATATATATTGATAATGATAGTGGATAGATTGATGCACGCCCTCGTTAGCTGTCTCTCTCTCTCTCTCTCTCTCTCTCTCTCTCTCTCTCTCTCTCTCTATCTATCTCTCTCTCTCTCTCTCTCTCTCTCTCTCTCTCTCTCTCTCTCTCTCTCTCTCTCTCTCTCTCTATCTCTCTCTCTCTCTCTCTCTCTCTCTCTCTCTCTCTCTCGCTCTCCCTCTCTCTCTCTCTCTCTCTCTCTCTCTATCTATCTATCTATCTCTCTCTCTCTCTCTCTCTCTCTCTATCTATCTATCTATCTATCTCTCTCTCTCTCTCTCTCTCTCTCTCTCTCTCTCTCTCTCTCTCTCTCTCTCTATCTATCTATCTCTATCTCTCTCTCTCTCTCTCTCTCTCTCTCTCTCTCTATCTATCTATCTATCTCTCTCTCTCTCTCTCTCTCTGAGCGGAAGTGCGAGTGAGTGAGCGCAGCGAGAGCGTGTTTGCTTCGTGTGAGTGAGCATTCAAACTTTGTATCTTTTTCTATCTGTTTTGTCATCTTTTATGTGTTTTTTCTTTATTTTTGGTTTCGAGGTATTTGTGTTAGTAGTTTAAGTTAGTTTCCTTTATTTTCTGTGGTGGTAGCGGTGCTACCGGCCCGGCGTGGCAGCATGCCCGCTGTTGGCAGCGTAGGTTTGGGGTTGGAGAAGCTGACACGCCGGCATGCTGTGAAGCTGGCCCCGGCTGTCAGCTGCTCGGTGGAGGAGTGCAGCTTAGCGGTAGGAGAGTGGTGGGCTACAGCACGTTAAGTCTGCGTCAAGGATAACAAA
>JAXDDX010000032.1:0-52500 GCA_034670405.1 Hoplostethus atlanticus
CCATCGGTAACTGACTCTGTGAAACCTAACCTGCTCGCTAGAAGGTTTTCTTGAACAAACCTGACTTTCTCCCTGTTCCTCCCTCTGCTGAACCTGAAGCAGCTTGTCGGACATGCGTGTCCTTTCCTCGTAACCCGATCAATATTCAGTGGAAGTAATTCGCATAGCCTTACGTCGGGAGAGGATTTGAGACCCCGATTAGATGTTCTATGTCAGGATGGAAGAGCTTGTCCGAGATATAAATATCCCGTTTACAGTTTCACGGATTAAGCTACCACCACCCCGAGCAGTCAATAAAAAGACACCTTTCATTTTGTCTTCTTTATTTCCTACAAATACAAAAGAAAACAGTTAGTATTTATATATTGTTTCCAAACAACACATTTCACCTGTTTACAATGCCACCCACCTCTAAACTTATGTTCCAGTAATTAAATTTCTAGTATCTGCATTTCTACGTTGCGCCCCATGTTCACATTTGAAATATGATACTGCCCAGACAGCTCAGTTGGTAAAGCATTAGACTTTCAATCTCAGAGTTGTGGGTTCGATCCTCACATAGTGGTAACTATCACCTTTGTAAGTCGCTTTGGATAAAAGCCTCTGCTAAATGACTAATGTTTTTATATTTCATTTTCAGCTGCTGCCAAGTGCGCTTTGCGCCCGTGGGATTGCACCTAAATGAAAATATTTTTTTTCCAATACCATTCCACCACTTTCTCACATGTAGGTAATATAAGAAAGTGTGGTTAAATGTTAAATGAATACACTGCTGCATTCAAACGTACGCATTGACTCGGGCAGCGATTCTCTCCCACGCCAATTCCCTCTCCTTTACGACCCTTCTGCTTGCTGGTTGCCATGGTGAATCGTAGTATCGGACCTCCATTGATGATGGCTTTTTATTGTCGTCGCGCACGCGCTTAACTCAAGGTGAACATACTCAAAATTGATTGAACTAACTCAAATCAGCCGTTCTGGAACCGAAAACTCAGACTTGGCCATCTCGGAATGGATCAACTCAGAGTGCAGGGTTAGACTCAGAGTTTGCTGAACCTGCTTCTTGGAACAGGCCCCTGGACTATCTGCCAATGTTTTGTCATGATGTTGTAGGTTAAAATATGTATTCTGCTTTGATTCAATAGTTTCTGGTGCAGTGCTCTTGCTGTGTGAGAGCAGAGAGGGAGTGTACAGTCCAATAGAAATGGGATTGGCCATAGCAGGTGATAACTGGCTCACTGTAGACAAACAAGGTGTGGTGGCAATACATTTATCTTCATAGTAACTACAAACTGCACTGTACAACTTTATGAGTTAATAGCCACAGTTAATATTAACCCATTTCCCTGTCAAATGTAAGACACACCCTTTGACCAAAAGTCTTTTCTGGTGGGAGTGTTGACATCTGATCATGGCTGTTTAATCAGAAGATTAAATGTAGTATGAATTGCCCTTCACTGCCTCTGCAAAAAGCAATGCAAAAGTGTAAACATGGACGAAGAATGTCCTGAAGTGCTTGTCTTTGTTATTTACGATCATATTCTCTTCTGTTATTTACCCTGGCTGGATTTATTGGACACACATGACATTACAGTCATTTAGCAGACACTTTTATCCAAAGCGACTTACAAAGGTGAGAGTTGACACTATGTGGGGATCGAACCCACGACCCTGAGAGCTGCTTAGCAACTCCACTGGGAGCATTTTGTGTGAGGGAATCAGTGGTAGTTGTTTAAGGGAGAGGTAAGATTTAAAAGATGTAAACTGTTCCAAGAAGCGGGTTTATTGAAAACTCTGAGTTTGTTAACCCTGAGATGAGGGAAACTCTGGGTTTTCCGTTCCAGAAAGAGAGGTAACTCAAACTCTGATTCAGTTACCATGGTAACTGACTCTGTGAACCTAACCTGCTCGCTGGCAGGTTTTCTTGAACAAACCCTGACTTTCTCCCTGTCTCCTCCCTCTGCTGAACCTGAAGCAGCTGTCGGACATGGCGTGTCCTTTCCTCGGTAAGCCGATCGATATTCAAGCGGAAGTAATTTGCATAGCCTTATGTCGGGAGAGGATTTTGAGACCCCGATTAGATGTTCTATGTCCGGGATGGAAGAGCTGTCCGAGATATAATATGCCGTTTACAGTTCACGGATTAAGCTACCACCACCCCGAGCAGTCAAATAAAGACACCTTTCATTTGGTCTTCTTTATTTCCTACAAATACAAAAGCAACAGTTAGTATTTTTATATTGTTCCAACAACACATTTCACCTGTGACCATGCACCCACCTCTAACTCATGTTCGAGTAATTACATTTCTAGATCTGCCTTTCTAATTTGCCGCCCCAAGTACATCATTTGAAGTATGTCTGGCCCAGACAGTTCAGTTGGTAGAGCATTAGACTCTGTCTACAGGACAGTGGGTTCGATTCCCACATAGTGTTAACTATCACCTTTGTAAGTCGCTTTGGATAAAAGCCTCTGCTAAATGACTAATGTTTTTATATTTCATTTTCAGCTGCTGCCAAGTACGCTTTGCGCCCGTGGGATTGCACCTAAATGAAAATATTTTTTTTCCAATACCATTCCACCACTTTCTCACATGTAGGTAATATAAGAAAGTGTGGTTAAATGTTAAATGAATACACTACTGCATTCAAACGTACGCATTGACTCGGGCAGCGATTCTCTCCCACGCCAATTCCCTCTCCGTTACGACCCTTCTGCTTGCTGGTTGCCATGGTGAATCGTAGTATCGGACCGCCGTTGATGATGGCTTTTTATTGTCGTCGCGCACGCGCTTAACTCAAGGTGAACATACTCAAAATTGATTGAACTAACTCAAATCAGCCGTTCTGGAACTGAAAACTCAGACTTGGCCATCTCGGAATTAATCAACTCAGAGTGCAGGGTTAGACTCAGAGTTTGCTGAACCTGCTTCTTGGAACAGGCCCCTGGTGACCTTCCAGTCAGCCAGGCTACCATGGCTGGCATGGTGGAAATGAGATTGGATTACTGTTTTCAGAACAGAGCACTAGTCTTGCTCTATAATTGACAACACACTAGGCAGTAAAGGTATCATGCTACGGCAAGTTTTTGAAGTCGGTAGTGAAAAAGTACTCTGACTCTGACACTGATTGTAAAATTGTAAAGCAACATTTTTCATGTGACGTACAAGTAGGTCCAGTAAAATTGTCAGCTCAGGCATCATTCACATCAACTTTGAGAAAGAAGCATTAAAGCACCTTTTTCACCAGGTGGCACCAGAGTATTTGTCAACAGCAGGATTCACAACCCGGAATTAATAAACACTTTTGACATTGGGTCAACATTTCATGCCTATTATTTTAGTTGTCATTTTAAGGTATAAGTTGAAATGATTTGACAATCCATATTTACTGAGACTTGTTAAAATATTTGTGTATTTACGTTATTTATTATTTTGGTCTTTTTGCTTGTATAATGGTTTTGTTTTGGAATGTAGTTTGCTCTCAGAATGATCTGAGACAAGAACCAACACACCACAGGGTATTTATGTTGGGCTAAGGCATATGCCGTGTACTCATGATGGGTCATCGCTTCAATATACAGGCAGTAAGACAGACAGATGAAGGCCAATTCATTAATAGTTAAATGAACAGGGACTGATCTGGGGCCTGTTCCAAGAAGCAGGTTCAGCAAACTCTGAGTCTAACCCTGCACTCTGAGTTGATTCATTCTGAGATGGCCAATTCTGAGTTTTCGGTTCCAGAACGGCTGATTTGAATTAGTTCAATCAATTTTGAGTATGTTCACCTTGAGTTAAGCGCGTGCGCGACGACAATAAAAAGCCATCATCAATGGAGGTCCGATACTACGATTCACCATGGCAACCAGCAAGTAGAAGGGTCGTAAAGGAGAGGGAATTGGCGTGGGAGAGAATCGCTGCCCGAGTCAATGCGTACGTTTGAATGCAGTAGTGTATTCATTTAACATTTAACCACACTTTCTTATAATATTACCTACATGTGAGAAAGTGGTGGAATGGTATTGGAAAAAAAATATTTTGCAATCCCACGGGCGCATAGCGCACTTGGCAGCAGCTGAAAATGAAATATAAAAACATTACATTCATTTAGCAGAGGCTTTTATCCAAAGCGACTTACAAAGGTGATAGTTAACACTATGTGGGGATCGAACCCACAACCCTGAGACTGAGAGTCTAATGCTCTACTAACTGAGCTGTCTGGGCCAGATATACTTCAAATGGTGTACTTGGGGTGACAAATTAGAAAGGCAGATCTAGAAATTTAATTACTCGAACATAAGTTAGAGGTGGGTGCATGGTCACAGGTGAAATGTGTTGTTGGAACAATATAAAAATACTAACTGTTGCTTTTGTATTTGTAGGAAATAAAGAAGACTGAAAGGTGTCTTTATTTGACTGCTCGGGGTGGTGGTAGCTTAATCCGTGAAGTGTAAACGGCATATTATATCTCGGACAGCTCTTCCATCCTGGACATAGAACATCTAATCGGGGTCTCAAAATCCTCTCCCGACATAAGGCTATGCGAATTACTTCCGCTTGAATATCGATCGGGTTACCGAGGAAAGGACACGCCATGTCCGACAGCTGCTTCAGGTTCAGCAGAGGGGAGGAGATAAGGAGAAAGTCAGGGTTTGTTCAAGAAAACCTGCTAGCGAGCAGGTTAGGTTCACAGAGTCAGTTACCATGGTAATTGACTCAGAGTTTGAGTTACCTCTCTTTCTGGAACGGAAAACCCAGAGTTTCCCTCATCTCAGGGTTAACAAACTCAGAGTTTTCACTAAACCCGCTTCTTGGAACAGGCCCCTGGGCTGATCTCTCATGATACTCCATCTTGTTGAGAAAATATCTCTGGAATGAGTAACATTGGGCCAAGTCCATGCTCCGTAGTTTGTAAATGTATGTACTAATTTACAGGAGATTCTTTGGTTGATTTTGTGATTTTGTGACTTTGAAGAGTTAAATATGTCAAATTTAGGAAGAGACAGTTATGCACACTTACTGGCATCCATGAACATCAACATGATATACATGCTATGTTATATATGCTCTTACGTGTTTGTGGGCACAGCACTGTTTTCACATGAAAACCACACACACAGACACACAGCGACACAACCACTGACAAACAAACAATGATTCATGGAAAATTGAGCAGCATTGTGGTTAGGCTGTCAAAAAAAAGGTGTGAACACATGGGGGGGTATTCTTCCTGCCTTACTCTCAGTTTTAGTCTTTAAGCAGGCTTGAACTTTTTTTTTGCCTTTTTCTTCAACTGAAGTGGAAAAACACCATGTTCTTTTAAAAAGTAAATTGTGTTTTTTTTATTTTTAGAAAAAACAGCTTAGAGGAGTAGTTGCGCATGAGGGTTACACACAAACTGACACTTGTCCGGTAATACTAGTGTCATTTCTATTGCAGTATTTGGAGGTTTACTGCTTTTTTTCCAGTGGCAGTTGTTGAGGGAGGGGAGAGTCATTCACTTGCCCCACCCAGATCTTTTCAGCAGGTACAAGGTTTTGAACCGGCGATCTTCCAGATCCTCCACAAACCCACTTCTCTGAGCTTCAGGCTGCCACTGCTCCTCATGAGGGCCTTGACGCTGCTAGTTTTTTTTTTTGTCTCTGAGGAGACAAGTTTTAAATAATTTTTCAGGCTCTCTCTTATATATAGTTATATATATATATATATATATAACCTTCCCAAATATAATACTATTTTTAAATTTACCACTGTGTAAGCCTAAACTTTTTTTTAAAATGTATTATTATTACTGCAAGGACTTGGGGGTTTTCAAGATTAGTTTGTGGACCCAGTTTTCTCGCCAAGAAAGAGATTTAATCTAACTCCTGAAAACGATTTATACATTTTGATCACATACAACCTTTGATAACATTACACTGCATATGCATTACTACTAAAAGTAAGTAAGTAATGATTTTTAAACTCTAGTGCCTATTAATAACTATAACTATGAATTAGTGCATATCTAAGAAGGCAAAACTTAAACTAAAACTGTCAAGACTAAATTTAGCCTGTTGCGTTCTCTTGT
This sequence comes from Hoplostethus atlanticus, assembly GCA_034670405.1. Classification (NCBI taxonomy): domain Eukaryota; kingdom Metazoa; phylum Chordata; class Actinopteri; order Trachichthyiformes; family Trachichthyidae; genus Hoplostethus; species Hoplostethus atlanticus. The sequence continues at coordinate 6,069 of JAXDDX010000032.1, forward strand.
AGCTCAACCCTAGCTACATATCCTGTCGATGCCCATAGTCAGGTCTATTCTGAGTAAACAGCCTTGGTGGTCTATCAAAGGCAGAGCGATGGCCAGCCACAGCCTTCGCCTGTAAGCTTGCTGCTGCATGTCGCTTTGCTTGTTGTTTCCAAGGCAATGGTGTGCAAATCACACGTACTACAGCACTGCAAAACCACACAGAACTTTGTTGATTCACAACAACTAAAGTCATGCTTGAAAGCTTGTGAACCCTATGGGGTGGTCATTATTTCATATGTTATAGAGGAATAACCTTTCTTATTTTATTATTTAACAAAACTGGTTTATTTAACAAAAAACAATATGTAAAAATATGTGAACTCCTTTACTCAATAACTTGTGGCACCTTTAGCAGTGATGACTTGTAGTAAACGTCTCCTATAGCCACTGATCAGTCTCTGGCATCGTCCTTGAGGGATTTTTGCCCACTCCTCCTTACTGAACTTGACCAACTGAGTGAGGTTTGAGGACTCACATGAAAAGCCGCTTCAGGTTGTGCCACAGCATCTCAGCTGGATTTAGGTCAGGACTTTGACTTGGCCATAAAACACTAAACTTCTCCTGAGCCATTCTTTTGCTTTAATGTTTAGGATCATTGTCGTGTTAAACAGTCACTTTCAGCCCAGCTTCAGCTCCCAAACTAATGACCTGACGTTCTGTTCATGAATTCTCTGGTTTCCCAGATGTTGATGTTGAGTCATCCAGGTCCAGAGGAAGAGAAACAGCCTCAGACCATGACACTCCCACCATCATACCTGGCAAGTTTGTTTGCCTTGTCTAGAAAAAACAGCAGGTCCTGTAGTTATTGCACTGATTGTGACAGCGGTCTGCCTGGTTCTTTCTGTGAATGTACGTTTTCTAAAATTGCCAAAGTAAAGTTGTACACTACACAATTAAGATACTTCTGTTGGAAGTCTTCAGTTGAAAAGGATATGTAGCATTTACAATTAGATTTCTCTTCCTGTTTTGTTTCATCCATAGGATTTAGACATGCTGCTGTGCAAACAAGACATGACAACTTGAGCAAAACAGCAGATGATCTCGTAAGTGATAATAACAAATGACATTAACATACTCCCTATGTGCTATCTAACATATAATTAATATTTTATTGCTTCAAGACTGAAGATGTAGATGGATTGAAATATGCTGCATTTCATTTCTCCAAAAGAAAAGCTAAAAGCGGAAGGAAGAAGAGAGAGTCACAGGAGGAAAGTGTGTACTCTCATGTTAAATGTTGATAGTGTTTCCATGCATGTTTTCTATTGGTGTTTGTGCAATAATTTGAGTTAAAAAGTAAAGAAAATAGGCTTTGCATTTACATTTCTTGAAAGTGAGCTGTTTAAAAGATATAAGCCTGAGTCATAGTGTGCGTCATGACAGCAATGGTGTCATCCTTAATCAAGGATGTTTTCTGCATGAGCGTTATATCTTCATGCTAGTGACTCCTTACAGACGCTTTTTGTATAAATGTTAACCCTACTTCAAGTGGTTTCTTAAAAATAATGCACACATTTTGCAGATTGCATGCAGTAATATGTTGTAAAACATAGAATACGTCTCTACACGTGTTAATTGGAATAATTTGAATTAATTTAGATTAACATCTGACCATTTTTAGGAGCCATTTATGCAGGAATGCAGGTAATTCAAAGGGGTTTACAAACTTTTTCTCGCAACTGTATATGAATAACTTTAAAGGTAGGTTCTAAGGTATGGAGCTCAACCAGACCCTGAAGGCCTCAGGCAGCAGTCAACCCAGGACAAAGAACAACAGACCTCACTTGATGAGATAATGATTTGGGTTTTATTAAGCCAACACACATGCCAGGGTCTCCCCATGAAGGACACCCAAAATTGATAGCCTGAATGCGGGAGCCACTAATGATTAAGGAGCAAATTGCAAGCAAGACATTGATGCCTCTACACCACTTATTTCTACCTTTTGCAACATACCTCACCCCAGTAAAAGGTAATTAAAACTTTGATGAACCCAGAAAAAATATCTGCAGCAGAAGAAGTAACTTAGAGGCTATCAGCTGGTCAACAGTTCAACCTAATGAAAATCCTACAGAAAATCCCACAATCTCTTTGCTACATGAGCACATAAAAACACTGATTCTTAACCCTGGACCACAACTGTACTGTGAAATGCAGGGTTGTGCTAAAACGTTTGTCTTCGTTATTGGAATAACATTGAAATTCTTTTTCAAGGTGGATTTTTCTCTTTAATGGCAATGGAAACAAGTACTGTTTACAAACAGAATTATAAACTAATCCAAGTACTGACCAGCAACAACAACTTTATCATACAATTCATCCTCAAGATAAAATTGACAGTCAATGTTTTCATTGTGAGTTGTTAAACTCTCCATGAATTGTGATTTTGCCATAAGTTACTACAGAGACTGTTTGCATCATATATCCAAGAGATTGCTTCTGCCAGTAAAGTAATTGGTCTTCCAACTTTGAGAATGGACACTGCAGAGTAACAGTATCACCAACTTCAGCCACAGCCAAAGAGATCAGGCGGGGGACCTCTACGGTTTCAATCGGGGCTAAAGAACAGACAAATAATAGAGTCACTAGACATCAGGGAAAAATGTAAGATTATTGCATGGCTTCTGTAAATAATTTCTAATCTCTCATGTGTTTTGCTACATTTTCAACAATTCACACAATTCTGTAGAAAACAATTGTTTGCACTAATACGTATGCAGCCTGTTGCAAAAGCAGGTATATATTTTTATATACATTATGCTAGAAGAATAATTTGTAGTATTAATAAATGCTTATCAAATTTTGACGAAATTCAAAAATGACAAATTATACAGCTTTGTTTTTCATTCTTATTAAACATTTTAAAACACTTTTGAAACACCAGTATAATAATGGATAAGAGCTGCACTTACACACTGTACTAAGAAGAATCATAGTGACAAATCTTCCAATCATTGTGGTGTATTGCCTTTGTCTTGCACAACTGATGCCTTGCCTACTCATATGAAAGGTTTAGTCTCAAGTGGATCACGGTTTACAGAGGAAGCCATATGGAAATCATATGTGATTGGCTGGAACTTAAAAGGTGCACTTCCTGTAAAATTGAACAAACCTATGGTTCATTTTTAGTGAATCAAAGATGTACAGTTCATTTTTGGTTTGTATTTTTAGGCTAGCTAGCGTTTCTAATGCAACGTTGTTATTCTGACCATATAATCATGATCAATAGCTTGCAGTTGTAGCCACCATATATTATATAGATATTTATATAGATTTCATCTACCCTGCATTAGTACTGCCATGATAGTTGCAGCCTATTCTTTTTCAAACAACATAAAGTAATATTCCATTGCTTCCTTTGCTTGCGCCAAACAAGGCCATTGCTGTCAGTATGAATGTGTTCTGAGACTTAAAACAAGGTTTAAAAAACTGTAAACTGTAATATGTGATACTTTATTGATCTCTAAAGGAAAATTCTCTTTTTGCTTGCCATCCTCCAGAGGAGGTCACAGCACAGAGTCAGCTACAGATCAGCCCCTGGAGCTCATACTGTATGGATTCAATGACTTGCTCAAGGGGACTTCAGCAGGGCCGGCCCTGGTCCAATTGGTGCCTTAGGTGAGATTCCACAACCCCCCCCGCCCCCTACCGTAATAACATGACACCACTCATTGTTACCAACACAACTTATTTTATTTCTGTTCTTTCAAAAAGCTAAAAAAACATTGCACATAATACACGCAGCAAACCACTGGCATTGCCTTTGCAGCCCTCTATAGCCACAAATACACACCTCACACATGCATACATATATGATCAGGGCTCATCAAAATCAATCACTGTTATAAGCAACCTATTAAAGCTTATTACCTTATTAGAGCCAAACACTTTTCACTTTTAACTGCCATCTGATAAGAAAGGTGTCTAAAATACAGAAGCTGGTATGGAAAAATGTGCTGTACACACCTGCTCCAGATAGTGGTTCAGAGGATGTTGCATCACCAGCAGATATAGGTGTGAGGTTTGAAGAGGTTGATGGGAGGGTGGGTGCACTATCACCAGGGTGTTCAGATGAGGTACATGGCAGGCTGCTGGGTGCACTATCACCAGGGTGTATAGATGCTGATGGGGTCTTTTCAGGCACCTCAGGATTGCAGAGGGAGTTGGGCCAAAATATTTAAAAAGTAAAGCCCTAACCCTAACCCTGTTTTGATGTGTTGATGGCGTTACGTCAGCTGCCAGGTAGAGCTGCACGAGTCTCCGCCCCCCCCCCCACAAACAGAGCAGACATTCCCATACATGACTTGATTGGCTACCAGCATGTAGTAGGCGTATCGCGTTTTGAACGTTGGCGCCCAATTTAAATATTAGTGAGTAATTGTATATGTGATTTTGCTAATGTCTATTCTCGTGCTTCCTTCGGGGCGCTGTTTTTTTCTTCCCTCATTCGGGGCGCCCCTAGCAGTTGCCTATACCGCCTATGCCACGGGCCGGGTCTGGATGAACACATTAAAGGTGAACTGCATTGCCAGAACTAGAGTTGGTACCCCTACTACAGACCGACCGTTAGCATTAGATCTTTGGATAATTTTCCCCTTGTGTTCGATTTTTTTTTATGTCAAAATAACAAAAATAAAATAAATATATATATATATTTTTTGGGCGCTATTTTGGTGGCCCCCTCACCATGCTTTGAGCGACCGTTGGTGGGACTTACCACTTCAGAGCAGACATGTGATCTGAACTCACAAACTAAGACAGAGTGCCTAACATGTTGTTAGGAAAATAAGTCTGTGGTGAAGTAACCCATCTCTCACAGTAATTCTGTGTTTTTGCAAAGTATCCCCCTCTTAAAGGCAAACAAAGCAGAATCTTAGTGATTAAATATGTTTTTCCCATGCAGCAGTGAATGCACACATTCACTACAGCCCCTACAGAGAAGGATACTAGTAGTGTCCACTGATGGAGAAAGTGACTATAGCTGTGTTTTTTGCAAATTATAATGTATAAAATTAGAAAAACGAATTGAAATCACAAAGTTAAATAAAATATCTTCAATTTCACGAAAAAGTTTTTATGATCACTTGAAGCAGAAAGGTCTTTTGTCCATAAAGACATCATGTGTTTTATTGTCATGAATCAAGGCGCAGGGCAAGTGTGCGTGTCCAGTCTATTTTGATGTTGAGGTAACCAGAGGTGCAAGGTAGTGGTCAAAGTGATCAAATTTGCAGTTGTTGTCCATTGCCAAACAGGCCCCACATGTGGCCACAGCACAGTAGTAAGTGCCAGCATCAGAGCAGCTAACGTTCTTGGAGAAGCTGTAGACACAGCTCTGTGGAGGAGAGGGAGTCTCAGGACTCTTCTCACAGTCATCACTCCTGTTCCCATAGGTGTAGATGATGTGTGGAAGGGATTCATCTGATCCGGCTCTGAACCAGTACACACTGTGTTCTCCTGGACAGGTCTTGGTTTTTGGATTAGTGAGGATTGAACACTGTAGAGTCACTGGGTCTCCTTGATGGACTGACTAAGATAAGTCATGATTTTTAAACTCTAGTGCCTATTAATAACTATAACTATGAATTAGTGCATATCTAAGAAGGCAAAACTAAAACTGTCGAGACTAAATTTAGCCTGTTGCGGTCTCTTGTAGCTCAACCCTAGCTACATATCCTGTCGATGCCCATAGTCAGGTCTATTCTGAGGAAACAGCCTTGGTGGTCTATCAAAGGCAGAGCGATGGCCAGCCACAGCCTTCGCCTGTAAGCTTGCTGCTGCATGTCGCTTTGCTTGTTGTTTCCAAGGCAATGGTGTGCAAATCACACTTACTACAGCACTGCCAAACCACACAGAACTTTGTTGATTCACAACAACTACAGTCATGCTTGAAAGTCATGTTGAGTCATCCAGGTCCAGAGGAAGAGAAACAGCCTCTGACCATGGCACTCCCACCATCATACCTGGCCGTCATACGGAAATGATCGCTACAGAGACAGACCTTTTTTAACCAGAAACCTTTGTTTAACCTCTTCATGCAACAACTCACCTCATCTTTCAGATTTCAGAGCGAGACTTCTCCTTGAGCAAGACTTCTGTTTCTGGTTAAAAAAGGTCTGTCTCTGTAGCGATTATTTCCGTAATGTTGTCAGACACTTTTAGTGGACGTACTTTGATCGGCGCACTTGCCCCAACAGATTACGTTGCAACCATAGCAGCACGTTTCGCGACTGCTGACTGAGGCGATCTACCGGAGCAATTCCAAAACTTTTTGTACCTATTTTGCGGTATAAATGACGAATTTGTACAAATAGAGCCCAGGTTTAAAAATACCGGAATTCCCCTTTAAGTGTTGAATTCATTCGAGCTGTGCTGATCAATGATTTCAGATCTCCACATATTGGAAGTGGGGCAGCAGGGGTTCAAGGCTGGCAGACATCCACCCTGCTGAAGTCCCCTTGAGCAAGTCATTGAATCCATACAGTATGAGCTCCAGGGGTTCTGATCTGTAGCTGACTCTGTGCTGTGACCTCCTCTGGAGGATGGCAAGCAAAAAGAGAATTTTCCTTTAGAGATCAATAAAGTATCACATATTGCAGTTTGCAGTTTTTTAAACCTTGTTTTAATGAGATAAGTTGTCTCAGAACACATTCATACTGACAGCAATGGCCTTGCTTGGCGCAAGCAAGCAAAGGCAGCAATGGAATATTACCTTAAAAAAAAAAAAGAAAAAGAATAGGCTGCAGTACTAATGCAGGGTACATGAAATCTATAAATCTATAAATATCTATGGTGGCTACAACTGCAAGTTATTGATCATGATTATATGGTCAGAATAACAACGTTGCATTAGAAACGCTAGCTAGCCCAAAAATACAAACCAAAAATGAACTGTACATCTTTGATTCACTAAAAATGAACCATAGGTTTGTTCAATTTTACAGGAAGTGCACCTTTTAAGTTCCAGCCAATCACATATGATTTCCAAATGGCTTCCTCTGTAAACCGTGATCCACTTGAGACTAAACCTTTCACATGAGTAGGCAAGGCATCAGTTGTGCAAGACAAAGGCAATATACCACAATGATTGGAAGATTTGTCACTATGATTCTTCTTAGTACAGTGTGTAAGTGCAGCTCTTATCCATTATTATACTGGTGTTTCAAATGTGTTTTAAAATGTTTAATAAGAATGAAAAACAAAGCTGTATAATTTGTCATTTTTTAATTTCGTCAAAATTTGATAAGCATTTATTAATACTTCTATACTTAATTCTTCTAGCATAATGTATATAAAAATGTATACCTGCTTTTGCAACAGACTGCATAAGTATTCTACGGAATTGTGTGAATTGTTGAAAATGTAGCAAAACACATGAGAGATTAGAAATTATTTACAAAAGCCATGCAATAATCTTACATTTTTCCCTGATGTCTAGTGACTCTATTATTTGTCTGTTCTTTAGCCCCGATTGAAACCGTAGAGGTCCCCCGCCTGATCTCTTTGGCTGTGGCTGAAGTTGGTGATACTGTTACTCTGCAGTGTCGTTTCTCAAAGTTCTACGACCAATTACTTTACTGGCAGAAGCAATCTCTTGGATATATGATGCAAACAGTTTCTGTAGTAACTTTTGACAAAGTCACAATTCATGGAGAGTTTAACAACACACGTTTCACAGTCGTAAGGGGTGCTGATAAGTGTAATCTGACCATCAGAAATGTACGCAAAGAGGATGAAGCAACATACTTCTGTCTAGTGGGAACACCATTTGAAATGAATTATGCCAATGGAACGTTTTTGGCTGTGAATGGTACAGTATGTTACTTTCAATGCTTATGTCTGCAATTCCATGGTCATTAATCACTCAATTCAAAAATCCACTGAAATAGTTTAGTTCATTAATTATTTTTGTTGACTTTTGTTTATTGAACTACATAGATTACAATCACCAGACGCTTGTCTACCAGACACGGTGGCCAGAGACTGAGTCAGTCCAGCTGGGAGACCCAGTGACTCTCCAGTGTTCGGTCCTCTCCAAGAGGAAAGAAAACAGTAACCAGTGTCCAGGTGAACCCAGTGTGTACTGGTTCAGAGTTGGATCAGGTGAATCCCATCCGGGTGTCATTTACACTGATTGGAACAGGAGTGCTGAATGTGAGGAGAGTCATTTTCCTCAACGGAGCTGTGTCTACCGTCTCTCCAAAAATGTAAAGAGCTCCTCTGATGCTGGGACTTACTACTGCGCTCTAGTCACATGTGGGGAGATTCTGCTTGGCAATGGAACTAAAGTGGACATAAGTATGTGTTTAAATCTGCATTTCAAATCATTGATGCATTTAAATGTAATTGTTGAAATTGATTTGATCTCTGTTTGATTTAATAGTCTTATTTAGCATTGATAGAAGTTTAAACTGAATATTCCCATACGTTCCTAATAAGCTCACCTCCCTAGACCTTTTGCATGTTTGTTGTGCTAAAATACACTGCTATATTATAAACATTTGCAAAAGGTTTTCTAGAAATGTATGTGCAGGAGGAAATTTAAAATCCTATGTATTTGGCAGAGGGAATCAACACTGTTTTATCATAACAGTAATAATAAGGAAATGTACATTTAAACATACATTTTTAAGCAATATTTTTCTGATAAAATAGTCCTGTCTTTCTTGCTTACAAATCTGATTGGTGCCTTGCATCTCGGAGAGGTTTTATGTTGTAGGGTGGAAAACAATCCTGTATTGAGCCTGTATTGTTCATAAAGCCTGAACAATCAAATCAATCAAAACTTGCCTGAGTCTAAAATAAATAAAAGAACATATTTTCAACTTCGAGATGTAAAATTAACTTGTAAATTGTACCTGTTGAAGAAACATTATTAACATTCAAAATGCCAAAGTATCTCCTAAAGCAAATGGTGATTTTCTAGTAAAGTTATTTAATTATGAGTTTATATAGAATTTTGATGCTGTTATAGCAATATTATTAAATCTCAGGCAGTCATGAGGTAGAGGCAAAGTGTTGAGTGTCTTTTCTGATTCCAGGACCAGCATTCCCCCCAGTTGTCATTGTGCTTGGGATACTCTTGGCTTGCTGCGTGATTGTGATTGCCATCCTTATTTTCTCCAGAAATCGAAGACAAGTTTGTGAACATTGCAAAGGTATAGTAGGTTCATCATGTTTCCAGATTTTACAGATGCGTTATAATCACCGATCCACCCTTTGAAAGGTTATGGTTTTACTTGTCATTTTGATATTTTTATGAGATAGAATCATAAAGGCCTGAATCCATGAGATCACGTTGCTGTGCCTTCACACTTCCCTTGAAAATATCGATTATGTGTCCCTCATGGCTGTATTTATTTTATACAAGGGTCTGGGTTACTTTTCCCTTCTCATCTGTTTCCTTCCCTCATTTTTGTGGCTGGGTGATGGTAGTCAGGGCTTGGTGATAGTAAAGGTTAGAGAATTGCGTTGGCGACTGGAAGGTTGGCAGTTGAGTGAATGGGAAATGCTTTCGCCCACAACAAGTACTTCTAAGTGTCCTTGAGCAAGGCACTTGATTACTGATTGCACTAGTGGAGTTGCTCAGTGGCCAACGGTAGAGGATTGTGGTTGTAATGCGCAGGTCCGAGGTATAAATGTGTGTGATCGTGAAGCCAGGCGTTCGTTGAAAATGAGCATGTGATCAAATCCTCATTTTGTCCATCCAAACATATGAGAGGACAACACAACTCACAGTGAAATGACAAGAGAAGCCACAATCATAGAGCATCTCTGCTCTTTCTTAATGTCATGCTTTTGTTCATAGGAACAGCGAGTGCTTCCTATCATCTTGGACGTGACGAGTCGACTATGGATCAGTCAAGTAATCTGGTAAATATGTTTCAAATAATTTTCCAGTGCAGAGACAACTGACAGGGCTTTGACTGTGACACTGAGCATCATATTCAGAGGCGGGAAATAAAGTCTGAAATGCTATGAGATGAAAACCTCAATTTGCAACCTAAAAATCCTAGTTGTCACTTATGATGTGAGCTTTTCCTGACTGTTCACTTAAACGTATTTTGACTCAGTCTAGGCCACAGTGGGGTGTTTAGTTTGTTTATTCACATTTTTTAGATTATTTTAAAATTAAAATAGTTTATCGACAGTTTATCCAAAATTAACTGAATATCCTTCCTGTTACATCCTGTAGTCTTGTAGAAAGACTTGACTGCTCTGGTCTTGGTCCTGACTTGGTCTTGAGCCCCTATGGCAGTGTGATATCATGTGCCATAGAGTGGAGTGCCATGAGTATGCTGGTTTTCATTCTAACAAAATACAAAACCAACTGATTTCACTTATTAGATCCCTTCTCTCTGACTGAGGTTGTGCTAATTAGTGAAATATACTCATGGCCCACAATGACACATGATTGGCCCCCACCACCCTGGGGTCTTGATCTTGACTTGGTCTTGACTTAATTGGTCTTGATATTACAGCCCTAATCTCTAATATCTTTGTTAATGATACACAATTATTATTTTCAGGATGGTGAAGCAGAGAATTTGAACTATGCAGCTCTGGATTTTTCTGCAAGGAAAGCAGCTAAAAGAGGGAGAAAGACAAGAGAGTCGCCACAGGAGAGTGTGTATTCTGCCATTAGGACAGACTGCCAGTGAAGTGCTTTCACCTTGCAGACTGTCACATCTAATTTGGCAATAAAAACATTGACTGTCGATTTTATCTTGAGGATGAATTGTATGATAAAGCTGTTGTTGCTGGTCAGTACTTGGATTAGTTTATAATTCTGTTTGTAAACTATGGAGAGCCAAAACTGACTTAAGTATAAATAAATATAAATTAATGTATAAATAAAATCAACTAATCAGTGTATATATATATAGAAATAAATAAAATAATGCTCAAATGCACACAGCAATAAATAAATAAATAGATGAAATCTGGTATAAATGTATATTTCTGGTATTTTTTGTCCTATTTATTTATTGTCTCATTAATTTATTTCTGTTTATATTTATTTCCCTATTTACTTATTTGTGTATTTATTCCCCTGAGAATTTAATTCCGTATTTATAAATGTCTCTTCTATCTAATTCCTTATAAATGCATTTCCGTATATATTCTTTTCCCTATTTATTTATTTCTGTATTTCCCTGTCCCTATGATAGTGAGGGGGCGGTCCATCAGAGGTGGTCATGGTGTTCCCTTACTCCCATTGGTTGATCGGTCTCAGAGTGTGTAGATCTAGGCTAGCCTAGCACGGTGCTTGCAATGGTGCTGGCTTGGCTAGTGCTTTGCTCAGGCAAAACATAGCGAAGAGCAAGCGAGACCAGCGGCCTGTTCCCGGAGGATGCAGCCGGGAGCAGAACTGGAATAGCTGTCCAGTCGGGGTTGGAGATTGTATGCATCCTGGAAGCCTCGGAGCTTCGGTGCTCCGCGGCTGTCCTGCCGGGACCGAGGATAGCCTGCTCGGAGAGATTGCGCTGAAAAGCGTCCGTCAAGACCGGGTCGTTTTATTGTGCTGTGATGTTAACAAAGCAGCATTCTAGCCCGTTAACTCGCCACTCCTGCCTTAGTCTCTGTCTGTCGCGTCACCGGTTGTAGCGAGCAAATTAATACAATTAACATGTGTAGAGACGTATTCTACGTTTTACAACATATTACTGCATGTAATCTGCAAAATGTGTGCATTATTTTTAAGAAACCAAATGAAGTAGGGTTAACATTTATACATGAAGATATAGCTCATGCAGAAAACATCCTTGATTAAGGATGACGCCATTGCAGTCATGACGCACACTATGACTCAGGCTTATATCTTTAAACAGCTCACTTTCAAGAAATGTAAATGCAAAACCTATTTTCTTTACTTTTTAACTCAAATTATTGCACAAACACCAATAGAAAACATGCATGGACACTTTCCTCCGGTGACTCTCTCTTCTTCCTTCCGCTTTTAGCTTTTGTTTTGGAGAAATGAAATGCAGCATATTTCAATCCATCTCCATCTTCATTCTTGAAGCAATAAAATATGAATCATATGTTAGATAGCACATAGGGAGTATGTTAATGTCATTTGTTATTATCACTTACGAGATCATCTCCTGTCTTGCTTGCACAGCGGCATGTCTAAATCCTATGGATGAAACGAAATAGGAAGAGAAATCTAATTGTAAATGCTACATATACTGAAGATTTCTGTTCTCCAACAGAAGTATCTTATTTGTGTAGTGTACAACTTTACTTTGGCAACACAAGATTATCCAACTTCTAATGGTTTGATCACATGGACTGGATGCCTTACAAATACAATTACAGTCCTACCATCTGATTAAGATGCAGCCTGGATTTGATCTGTGTCCAACTCCAATGCCGACTGGACACCCGACAATGAGGTCTCTCCTATTATTAATTGATCCTCTGATCCATGTCGGATAGCGGCTCAGTGTACTGCCGTCCTCCTGTGGCTGATAATACGCGCCTACTTCTCCTTATACTTTTTTGCAATCTAGTTTCATGTCGAACCATTTCTTTTCTTTACCTCAGAAACGGTGTGTGTTTCTGTTGAAACACTGATAGCGTTAATAATTTTATTTTTTTATTTTTTTTTGCTTTTACCAGTTCTTGTGACTCCGCTGCTGATGCTTCTGAAAACATTGTTTTTTTCTCATGCACGCATGGGCACAACTCTTCCATTTCGGACTCTGCCAAGTTCCTCTTTTCCCTGGTTTACTTGCACACGACCCTTCAGTCTGCAGCCTTTTACGGTGTTGAACAGCGTTTACCTATGCAGCTCCAACAGGCACGCGCATCCAATTTACGAACGATTGGCATTCATTAAATATACACCTGTTCTAAGCTCAAATCAAGGTTTCCCGCACGTTTCATGAATCCCGCGTTGGTATTTTCTTACGCACAGAAATGCGTCAAATTTACGAATAATTTAAAAAAGGTTTTGTGAATGAGGCCCAATATTTCCAATCACAGAAAGACCAGGCAGACCGCTGTCACAATCAGTGCAATAAGTACAGGACCTGCTGTTTTTTCTAGACAAGGAAAACAAACTTGTCAATGCTTTAAAAAGAAAGGAGACTTAACAAACGTGAGGTGATTAACCCATTTAGAAAACAAATGAAACCAAACCTACCGATTTCCAGTTTTGTTCCTTTGCCAAACAGGATTTAGCTAGCATCATTCATCCACGTACCTAGCTAGCTAGCTAGCTTACTGGGTTACGACAGCAAACAAGCGTTTCACCCACCAATGCTAATTTCTTTTGGAGCCCAACGATAGCATATTATGCTGAACATTGAAATGAATGGATAGTTAGATTATCAGCCAGCCAGCAGCACCCCTATGGATGATTCCACAGAGATTTTTTACAGTGTGGCTATAGCCTTTTTATAGTACATTATCTCCTTAATTCAGTCAACTGATTTTCATACTAGCCAAATATAATACTTTTGCACATGCTGACAGGGTGCCACGCCTCCATAAGCAATTTGGCACAAGATGATTATCAAGTGTGTTTTATGTATTCATATTGTTTGAGAAAGTGGCATGGATCAATTCTTGGTGCAGTGATCTTTATCACATTTGTAATTTGTATCATGTCTTCACAGACAACTGAAACTAAAACCTTACTGCCATGTGGCGTCACTCTCCAGACAAAGGTGACTGCATGATGATGCAACCGACCCATCACTTACTTTTTGTTGCAAAGTTTGTTCTCTCGTATGTGCATATTAGGTTTGCTACATTTCCTGTTGGGTCTACATTTTCCTGTTAGGGATATAAAATAAATAAATAGAATCTGTCTGGACAGAATTCAAATGGCCATATTGCAGATATATATCATAATTCAGCTACATCGTATTCACCCTTGGACAGCAATGACAAATGAATTTGTGATACGTTCAGAGAATTTATAATAATAATAATAAATAATAATAATAATCAAAATCAAATGTAGTAACATAGTAATATCAAAATACAACAAAGGCCTACTTGCTGCGCCTACTTAGTTATCTCTTTCATTAGTTAGTTCTACTGAAATGCCGTCATTGTGTCTACTGTGCTGCATTTTTTAATTGAACAAGATATTCAATCAATTAATCTTTATTGACATCCTGTAGCATGCATCCTACAATGAAAGCAACACAAGGTATTTTCAGTAAATCAAATTGATCAATAAATCAAAGCTGAACGCTAAAAACAAAATTGAAAACAGATGTAAAGATAAAAGAAAAGGGAAAGCATGAAATATAAGCACGACTTCAAGATTCCTATCAGAGTATGTGTGGACACATAACTTAAAAGTCTTTGAATTTGATTCTGATGAAGTATATTTTCTAGACGTGGGTCATGAGACAATGTAACAGCCTTTAACCTACACTATATACTAAAGAGACAGATAGAAACACCCTTCTCATGGCCGATTCATTCCATACCACTTCTATGAAGACGGGCCTTCCAAAAAGCCAATTCTTGTGTTTCATGTCATGTTTCTTTGTTGGAAGCTTTGAAAAATGCCACAAAAATGAAACACAAGTTTGGGCTGAGGTCTAGTACTGAACGGTGAACTATTAAATTAAACTATTAAACTATTAAACTAATAAATATTGCATGGACTTTCATTGGTTTATCTGAAGTGATAGGACTAGTAATTTAGCCAGTATCATACAGGTGTAATAATATAGACCATCTGGTCTCCACATATAACAACCAGACTGTAGAACAAGCCATGGGAAATATGATATCATAACGTTACCCGTTGCAGTGGTGAAATGCTAGCGATGCTGACGTGTCGAATCTCCCACTTGCAGTGCATCCATAGAAACATTCAATTAGCATCAGTTAGCACATCCAGTGTGTTTGGGCTGCTAGTCCCACCCAAAAGCCTTGACATCAGCGTAGACACTCTCTTCCTCCGCTGCTTTTGCAGCCCTTGCTTTACTATTGCCAGCTTTCCTCCAGCTAAGGGTTGGTGTAGAATAAACCAATGTGTCCTCATCTCTCTGAGGAAATATATAACATATAACATAATAGTTATGAGATGTCAACATATACACATGTATAGAGAAAAACTCATCACTAACTCGTTTATCAGGTCCATCTTTATGTACAAATCCCCTACCTGCTGACTTTGCTGATCATCACTGGCTGTTGCAGCATTTGCTTGCAGGGGAATGGCAGCTGGTGTAAAATCTGAAAAATCCATCAGTTACACTCAGCAAATACGATACACTGGGTTAAAACACATTTCATTTCATAGCTATGCTGACTGGTACACAGCAAATTTCTGGAGTCGAATAATCTGGAGTTAGACAAAAAAGTGTGAAAGGGTTAGATTTTTGGAGTTTATTTTCTCATTTAGACTCAGTTTGTGTTCAGGGATACTCTTTGGCGGTGTAATATTTTAGTGTTCATTCATGGGGTGTTGAGGAGCCTGAATCAACACTACCCCTGGTGCCCATTCAGATGTTTTTGTCGCGCCCAGCAGTCTTGACTTGGACTTCGTCGTGAGGCAGGTAAAAATGGCATTTTACTTCTCAAACTATATGTCACGCTGTTAGGGATTTTCTGTGTAATATATTTGTATATTTTTGATTGGACGAACTTGCTAGCTAACTGCTTAAATGAATGCTTGCTCCATACTTGTTGAATATAACGGTAACTCGATGGCTTCGCGCATTTTTCTCCATGATTTCGTGGATGAAATTAACGTTAGTTCTGTTCTTGGGTGTATTGTAAGTTAGTTAACTTTAGTTTACAGTGTTTCTAGTTCTATCAACATAATTATTGAACATGCGTTGTTTCCTTTCCATTAAACGGTAGACTCTGTACGGCTAGGACGGTACCGGACGGACGCGACACGGGACTTGCATTGAACGAATATCGACAAGGTAACGCCTCGTTAATTTTCCTACTAGTTTGGGTAAGATAACAGCCTTGCCAGCAATACGACTCTGTCTCCAGTGTTGGAGAGACTATTTTTCAAGTAAATGCGAGACACAGGTCGCCTCAGTTGCTAAACCTAGCCTAGCTAACAAGCTAACAGTCGAGCTGGATAATGTAGGCAAAATAGAATATCGGACTGTTGAGGTCTGCAAGGTCTGCAGGCTTTCATTCTAACTAAAGACCATCAGGTGATTTCACTGATGAACACTCATTCCAGAAGTTAAGAGGAACTTGCCAGTGAAATCACCGGGTGAGGTGAAAAGTTGGAATGAAAGTGTGCCATTTGTTGGCCCTCCAGGGCACCCCAGCATATATGGTAGTTTTGTGGTGGTTGGTTTTATTGTATGTGCCCTGTATCCTGATGTTGTTATTTGTGATCCTCAGATTTTACTGTCCTGCAGCAAGATGGTGATGGCCCTTCCTCCCCAAGTCTAACAGATGCATTGTCCATCTCCCCTGACGTCTTCCCCTCACACACAGGCACACACAAGTTAAAAAGGCCTTACCCCCCCCCCCCCCCCCCCCCCAGTCCGCCACATCTTTGTTTTAATTTTTTTTTTTATTTTATTTGTCACTTCCATTTGACCACACAATTTCCCAACTGTTTGGCTGCCCATATAGCAGTTTGTTTTAAATGGGAATTGCTTTAACATGTTTACACTGTTGTGTAAGTGTATTTAAAATGTAACTTATTACACAAGTAGCCTAAGTATCCATGAAGTTTTGAACTCACTGTATGGATTTGTTAAATAAAAGACATTTGTAGTAATCAAAATGGTGTTTTTGTAGTTATTTTCACCTAAAGCCTTTTAGTTTTGAAATATTAACTCCATAAGTGTTAAATGAAACATACATTTAAGTGTTGACTGTTAACACTGAAAGAGTTCACGTTAAAATTAACTCAAGGTGAGTTGTATTTTACTCTACATGGGATTAGTGTTTTAACTCCCACAAGAGTTCAGTTTTAACTCCTGAAAAGGGTTAAACAATCAACTCCCAGAAAAGAGTTACTTTAACTCTGCCTTAGAGTGTATCAATGGTCTCTTATATACACTCAAATTGAGTTGATTTGAACTCTCAGAGAGTTTATTCCAAAGGCCAGAATTTGCTGTGTAGGTTGATTGAGTAAAGGCATAGCACTAAAATTAATACAGTGAAGTTGGCTTTGACCAAATACTGTTCAATACAGAAACGTATGAGTAAGGTATAAATACCATTGCAACAATCACATGATTTTTTCTTGATGGTGTAAATGAGGACGGCGATAACAATCACACTTATAGCTTGTGCAGCACACAACAATAACAGCATTGTATACTGGTCCTTCTCTGAATCCTTGCTGGTTTCTGAAACATCAGGAAAAGGAACAAATACTGAAAGTTAAAAATGACTATAATTAAGCTTTAATTTTAGCCTTTGATAAAATAATGTGACATGAAAAATAAAGTATTGCCTATAGTAGATTTTATTCCTAATAGGATATCCAAAAATGCAAATTTCCATGTTGACATGACAATGATGTAGTTACCTTCGATTTCCGCAGTGATATTAGGTTTTGGTCCTGGGAAATGTAAAAATATGTATTTTACTTTCTTCCATGAAATTAAAAATGAATTGCAGGAAGGATATGTATGTACTCATATTAAATCAAATTAAACCTACCTATCTTTGATATTAAAAATATTGTTTCTATGCATAGACAAAAGACATCTGCACCATGTTTTGTATTATTTAACTTTCATATGAATTATGTAAATATGTACCAATATTATATATCAAAGATAATTAAGCTGTTTAAAACTGCTGTTGGAAATATGTTGGATATCAACATGATCATTTTGCCCTTGAAACTGAACCTAAAGCTCTTTCCCTTTTTGCTCTATTTACCTTGGATTCTCAAAAATGTTCCATTTAAAAACGTCATGCTTAGGGTATATACTTTTGCACAGTAGTAAATTGCAGTATCGCTTAGCTTTGTTTTTGTAATATGCAGCACAAATGTTCCATTCTCTTGTTTTGCTGTAAAGCGAAGACTCTTATTAACTTCCTCATATTGATAAGTAAAAGTTGCTCCTAAGACTTCGGGCATGTTTCCAGCAACATGCCTGATCCAAAATAAGCTTCTGGAGTACAAAGTGTCCTGGCGGGTACATGTTAGAGTCACATTTTCCCCAACATCAGCAGTCTTTGTCACAATGATCTGATCATCTGTGCACTCTGAAAAACAAATCCAAAGTAGAGCAGTAATTTAGATTCATATACATATAAGTTACTGTAATAATCTGACAATACTTGAAATGTGTCTGGAGTGAAGCTGACCTTTCTACAAATACTTACGCCCAAGTCTGAGCACAAACAGTACGCAAAATACGATCAGCATTGTCAGGTTAGTCCATTTGTTAGTTTAAACCAAACTGAAAGATGATTCACCTTAATGTGATGATATAAAATGGGAGGGAACTAATGTCAAGATGAATCTGATTGGCCTCTCGTCATGCCAGCCTTCCACTGTAATACCACAACGGAAATTATTTCAACCAAAGTTTTCCAACCTACACACAGGCCCACATGAAAGGGTTTTATTTTGTCATTTAGTCAACTCATGGTAGATTTCCATAATTGCCATCAACCGTGAATAAAGTTGATCGTTTGTTCACAGGATTTTCTTTGTGAGGAAAGACAAAAAAATCATCAACAAATCAAGGTTTTGTTACAAGGCCAATAGTAAAGTTTTTATCCTGTGGGTGCAATGGCATTCCCACAGACTCCCGTTCTATATGTTTCCATGAGTAAGATATTTGCTGTTTTCTGCACAAAAAATATCACCTCATTTGATGAAAATGTCCTGTTATCCTGTGAGTTTTCATTTATTTATTTATTTTGCTTAAAGAAAGTTCCTACATCGTTCCTTAACACTGTCCAGGAAGGAGTAAGATGAGAGAATATGACACAATGAAGCACTTTTTCTCTGTTGAGACAGCTCACAGGTTAGTGTAGCATTTTCACTAAATATTTGTGCTAAATATGAATTGGTTTTTGGGCAGTTAAGATATTTCTAATAAAATGGAAGAGAAGAGCATCCTAGCAAGGTTAGAATTATAGGACCCATATATAAAAAATGTCAGTAATGGCAGTTTAATTTGGACTACATGTGAAATGGTGGTCTTATGGTGATCCTGTAACTCAATGGGCAAAGCATGGCACTAACACTACCAGGGTTTGGGGTTTGGTTGCCAATGGGCCACTCATGCTAAAATACATGCATTCAAAATACTTGAAGGTGCTTTGGATTAAAGCTTCAACCAAATGGTTAACGTTACTTAACCTTCCAGCTCTACAAATAGCCTTCTCTCTCTTTACACTACTGCCATCTTTTGGTGGAAACCAGATGACTCAGCAAACAGGATAAAGGCAACAGGTTTATTCAAAATGATCCTTGTTTGTTGAATAGTTCAGCTTTCATTTTAGAGGAGGCGTTGATCCCAGTGTCCCCTTTAATAAGTATATATGTAATTTATTAAAGGACATTATCAAACAGGCATGTTTGTACTAGTCAAA
This sequence comes from Hoplostethus atlanticus, assembly GCA_034670405.1. Taxonomy (NCBI): domain Eukaryota; kingdom Metazoa; phylum Chordata; class Actinopteri; order Trachichthyiformes; family Trachichthyidae; genus Hoplostethus; species Hoplostethus atlanticus. The sequence continues at coordinate 25,626 of JAXDDX010000032.1, forward strand.
TAAGGGGAATGTTAATTTATAATTTTCTCGTCCATTCAAAAGATGCTTTTTTAGTTATTACTTGCAGTAAATTAAAAAAATCTAAATGATTTATGTAATGTAATCCTTCACATTTTTCAAAAACTGTGACCTGTGAGTACACAAAAAGACATGCTTTATGCAATACAGATGATTTCTTATATATATATATATTATATTCCTATATTTTATTTTTATATGATTATAGGTATTTGTATATTTTTTAATGTATTCTTTTAACTTAGTGTACATTTCAAAGTCTTAAGTGTGTTGAACTGAAGTAGACTGACATTGAACGCATAGCAAGAAAATACGTGTCAGCTGAAGACCCACTCAGCACCATGGCCAGTTCCCCAAGCTCAGGCTGGCTGCCATGATAGAAGATACATATATTGGATTTGCTCAACTTCCCCTTTCCCCTAAAACTTCGGAAAAACGGGGAAATACTGAATATAAGAGCATACAGATACCAGTAACCCAGCAAAAGAACAAAAGGCAACCCAGTACAAGGCCAAAACAGACACCTTTCTTTGGTAGAACAGGTGACCTAACTTGTTAGGTCATTCATGCCCTGACTGTTCTGTGTAGAAATAACCCAGTGCTGTGTAGGTACTATATTGAGCAGGCACTGGGTTATCAGTTTTGTCTCAGGACTTCTTGCTGCTGACTGTCCCTCAGTGATCTTAAACTTGAAGAATCTCACTTCCTGTTTTCAAATCTTTGATGAAGGATTTAGAACCAAACTCGTGATCCTGTCCATGTTTTGATTAGCCTATTTCCTGTTTTTGTATTTATGATCATGATTTTATTTGATGCCTTGTAAATTGTTTTATGTTGTCTGTCGAAAACTTTTTATGTATTGACTTATCTTGGCCAGGTCACTCTTGCAAAAGAGATTTTTACTCTCAATGAGTCTTTCCTGGTTAAATAAAGTTATAAAATTATTATTATTATTATTATTATTTAGAGTAAATGTTGACCTAAAGAGAGTATGTAGTTTTTCATTCCAACCAAAGATGACACCGGATGATTTCACTGATTAGTTCCTCCTCGGTTGAAGTGAAGTGAAATCATCTGGTGTAATCTATCCCTACCCCTGGCCCGGGTCAACCAGCTAACTAAGACCAAGTGAAGTTGCACCAAATGAATGCCAGTTCTGATTTACTAACCAGATAGTTTGAGTGAAAAAGACTAAAGGATGATTTAGTATATCATTTAAAACTTGTTCCATTTAATTAATTGTCTCCCTTTTCCCCTATTTTTGAAGGTGTTTTGTAATATCTATTATTAATCCAAACCATGTGTAACGGTACCACCAGATCCACTAACTGACAGAAAAAAATTGTATACTTAGAAATTATTATTATTGATAATAATATACCTAGTACCTCTACTGTTCTACTCTACCTCTACTCACAACTACATTGTCAATTACTGGCCACTATGGTCTCATAAAATAAAGAAATAAATGCAAACAACTGTAAGGTGTAAAACTTTTATTTCAGTTAACAGACAACTGAATTACACAGCAGCTAGTCATTAAAGTGTACAATGTCTCCTTCAAAGTGCACAGGATGTCCTCCTTCGCATCGGATTGCAATACGCCGGGTGCGAGCCTGACCTCTGTACTGACAGTGGGGACGCCTGGATCCCTCATTTCTCAGTGTACACACAATAATATGAAAGGGCATGAGGCTTTTGGTCAAGTCACCATGTGGCTCTCCTGCACGCCCACAGATTGTCTTGATTTGGTTGTTGTTGGCAAGGATGAAGGTGTTTGTCGGCTTACACTCGTTGCTTCTGGGCCTGGTGATGGCCCTGCTGCGTATCACGCTGTCACACCTATCCCTACTCATCTGGCCGTTGACATGCTGATTTATGAAGTTCGAGTAGGGGTCTGCAAGCTGAGAGAACACAGTGGCACAGAGGAGCAGCAGCAGCTGCATAATATACGTAATAATATGTTATTAATTAACACTCTTGGGGCACCACCAGTTTACACTGGAATAGTCTCTTTATAATGATATCAGTCTAATAATCAGAAGTAATGAGCCCTCGATTTCAGTGATTTTCTACCTTCATGTCCAGGATATATCAATGACACACAAAAGTCAGTTCTTTATAAATGCAAATATTTTATTAACTATGTAAAACAAATACCAATAAAATGAATAATAGTATACTAAACTAAAACAAATAATGGCAATAAAAACTGGCAAATAAGATAGCAAGCTAAACAGCGGCAGAGGATATATCAAATAAGAGTGGCAAGTGATATTGGGATCAACCATGGCAAGGAAGTTGGCACAGACAAAACGACCTGAGCTGTAATGCGTCTAATTGTGATACCGTGGCAACAGCCGCCACTGGCTTGGAGGACAGCTGACCGTTTGCGGGAGACTTGGGACAAAAGGAAAAGGACAGCGAAGAGTGGAGAGAGAGAGGGGGGGTGTTCTAAGCTCACTTTCACAGTTCAACACTGCCTTTGCATCATCCGTGCATCAACAAGAAAGCTGGTTACCGTCTGGTTTGCGTCCTCGTCTCCGGGGCTTCTGATTTGGTTGCGTAGTCTTCTGGATCAGGTTGAGTGAATTCGAGCGGGCGCCTCGTCGATATTCACCGTTGAGATACAAAAAGACTGACGAGTTAAGAATAAGATATTAAGAGTGTAATGTGTAATGAAATCTGTGATGCTAAAATACAATACAGCCCTAAAAAGCCCTGTGTGAATACTTGCTGACACTGCAATATACACGCGCAAACGATAAAAGGAACATACCTTTTTTAATGTCAGGTATAATGGTTATCACTTGTTTTTTGCTACTCTTTATTCCTAAAACAGAATCGAATCCAAAACAGAATAGAAGCTAATCACTCTTCAGAAAATTTGATAAACCTAGGTACTAAAACATAATAAACGTAATAAAAAGTATAATTACCTGTATCATGTACACTGATCAGTAAGAGTGAAATGTCTGTAAAGCCCTGTTGATTCATTTATAGACCTTTTGAGCTTTGATTCCTTGACCCACTTACACTGTGCGACCGGGAAATCTGGGTTGTGCAACTGGGCAAAGCTTTCTCCCTTTGCTCAGGTCTCCCAGAACAAATACAAAATAGATTAGGTTGTTTACACACGTTTTTACAGGGGAGTATAGGACCAGAGATGAGCAAAAATACATCAAAATGTGTCTTGTTACAAATTACAAATACTGGTCAAATGTCATCAAATGTAACAAATAAATTACAAAATACTGGTCAGAAATACAAAAAATACAACGAAGAAACTACATTTCAGCATTTTATTCAACTTTGACATTTCCTTTTTCTTCAAATCCAACATTTTAAATGGGAAATCTGAGAATTCAGGAACTATTTACAGTTCAAACATCGTGGCTTACACTTTGTGAATACTTCAACAATGTACAACAATACAACAAATTAAACTGTGTTATGTAGTCGATTAGCTGTGGTAATGTGTAGCATATCAATGAAGAACAAATCAATATGTGATTACCTTATCATTGCCAAAGGTGGCTTACCTTTCACAAATTAACTATTTGTCTCGTTATCTATGTGGAAGAGGTTTTGTTAGCTGTGGCATTTTTACTAGTTTTTCTCCACTAGCAGTACCATTAGCTAGTTGTTCCCCTTATAGGCAGGTAGACAGGGTTATTTCAACAGGTTGATTATAAAATCCAAGATTTCCTGTCGATGCTTGTGTTCTTCACACTTTGTCTTGGGGAGAACAAACTAAAGAGTAGGAAATTGTAATTTGAGTATTTGAAATGCATAAATACTGCTTCCAGAGGTATCTTGAAAGTATCTTGAGGATCTAGAATATCTAAAATAAGGCCACATTAACTTCCCTAGATGTTACAATCATCACTCTACCCTAGTGACCATCCTTGTGGCAGAAACCATCCATCCTGCATTCAACCTCCCCCTTGACAGAGAAGCACTTTAGCCTATTTTCTGTTCAAACCAGCATGCCTTAGGTGCTGGTTAGAACAGGAACCATTATCAATACCACGATGAAAGTGTTCTGCTGCACACTGAAAGGCTTCAGAGGTTTAGGGTTCATCTGACTTGTTTATCATCTCTGTAGTGTTTATTCACGAGAGGAGGCGACTTTAGCCCTTTAGCCCAGACTTTTCCCTGCCAAGGCTAAAATGTTTGGATCCATCCATCCAGACACAAAGTCACGGTACAATATTGTATTTTTTTTTTTTTTTTGGGATACTCAGCATCGTCAAAGGGAGGTCAAAGTGCAGAGGCAGCTACAGCACAGCAGCACCCCTGGAGCTGGTAGGAATTCAGTGTCTTGCTCAAGGACACTCCAGCAGGGTGGATGCTCATTGTTACTATACTACTAGTTAGCTTAGACAGCAGCTAGCTAGCAAAAAAATCTCTACAAGCCCTGTTTTGGCCTTGTATTCTCCACAAAATCATCCACAATCACATTACCACATCAGCAGACCACAGGCTCTCTTTTATTGTCTTGAACCCAAACCAAAAGACGTTGTGCCAAATCCAATATTTACTGTTTGGATGGCATGTTTCACTTCCCGACAGTAGTGAAAAGATAAGACTGGTACCACATATGGCCTCTGGCGGATGGCGGGCCACTCAGCAACAACATAACCACCACTGCTAGAGAAAATGCAGAAAAGGAACAAAACGATCACATTTTGTTCAAATTTCACCCGAAATGCAAACAAATATTGGACAGAATTAGTAGTTATCTGAATAAAGTATCCAAATAACAGATTTAGTTGATAACAGAGCTGGGTATGGAACCAAAACCAAAATGACCCTCAACCAACACCAATGGGAAAAAACGATTGGAGAAATTTTGCTGCACACGTAGATATGTTATAACTTTCAGTCCTCTACAGCAGGATTCCCATTCTGAAGAAGTGAGACATGGAGGATCAGTTTAGTTTCAATGGTAGTTTAATTTCAACATTCAACATAAGTATCCATTATCATCACTCACATAGTCATGTATTGTTTCACCTAGGACCTGGAGAATGAGAATAACCTCCATATGTTTACGTTTTTATTATCATGGGTTTATGATTAAGACATCCCATATGATTGTGTAGTGTTTTATTCTGCTCACACGGAATAATTCAACCATTATGGGATAGGGAGAAGAGAGGGTGAGAGATATAGGATCAGACTGTAGGGAGGACAGGAATAGAAGCAGGAGAGAAAGGAAAGAAGGGAATAGGGAAGGAAGTGGTGAAAATGAAGGAAAAAGATCAGAGACAAGGAAAGAAGGAAGTAGGGCGGAGACAAGAAGGGTAAAAGAAAGAAGTAGGGGAGGAATAACAGAGGGAAGAAGTAAGGAAGCAAGGAAAGAAGGAAGTGCTGTAAGGGAGGAAGGTGGGAGGAAGGACGGGAGGTAAGAAGGAAGGACCCTTGGTAGGCGGCTTGGGAGTGGAAAGAGGGGAGAAAAAAGAAGTGAGGAAAAGGAAAAAGGAGCGAAAAGGGCGAAACTCTAAACTGGGAAATACAGATAATACTGATAAGTATCTTGAGCCCAACCAGCAAAACAATAGGATAGCTGTAAATGAACTAAGTGTGTCAATACCTGGCACCCTGCAGTAAACAAAGCAACAATGTGTATTTATAAAGTAAACAATACAGTAGTAGTTACATTATTGTCTTTAATAGTGTTAGTCATCTATGGACGGTTAAGAACCGTAATGATGTAGCAATGCTTTCTGAGAGAGCTGGGTTGTGGTACCTTGGTCCTAACCAGACTCTCATCCGATAGAGTTCGAGAAGCTACTTCGATGTAGCTGGAAACTCAAGTCATTGATGAGGAGGTTCATTATGATCAGACTGGAGCACTCCCTTTTTGAATCAAATAACTGCAGGTCACTTTGTTGATTCCCACTCCACGCATTCATTGTGTCAACCGACGATCAAATAGTTTCAGTTTAAAGCTATAATGAGAGAAACGTATGAATTGGTCTCCCACATCGTGCTAAAGTATTTTAGATGCAACTCTGTGGAAAGTTTTCTCCCTCTGAATGCACCTTAAAGTCGACCGAACAACTATACCTGTTATATTGTTATTAGACTGAATGCATCACAAAGTAATACCGGAGGAGGGAACATACACAGAGGGACCTGGGTGTTTGTTGATTCTCTAAGTTCACATTCCACATGAGGTTATAAAGACATATACTGTATAAACCTTGCGTAAGTGACACACGGCCCCAACCATTTACACCAAAATGAGGCAGTTTGGCATGAATAGGGCTCTGCTATTCTTACTTGTAAGTGTATCAGAGACATGGACCCAACTGAAGGCTGAAGCTTCAATTGATGTGAAATATTTTTTACCCTAACCACAGAACTGGAATGCGCAGAAATGGCATTTCCTGGTGTATCATGGGAATTCCCTTTAGTACACCTTTAGATGGCTGCCATGTAATTTTGATTGTGTTGTCATGGAAACAGTTTTTGTTTCATCTGTGGACAGTATATGAGCCTCTCAATGATTCAAAACTGCCACTACAATATTATTCATGCAACACACCAATGCTTATTTCCATCCCGAAATGATCCAACATTCAATGGCCGCCACTTCAAATGCACCAGCCAAACGACCATTCAACAATGTTGAATTTCAAAAGAAGGATACCAAGGCACTTGAACGTGTAGATAAAACGCCCATTTATTGAGGCAAATAACATTTGTGTTCCTTCATCAGGGATTTCCTTGGTGTCTTTGTTTTGAAATTCACTTCTAACCTCGACAGCCAAAGGGCTCAGATTCAGCGTAATACTCAGAGAAGTGGTCCTTGGAAATGTTTTCAGTTCAGTTTTCAGTTGATTTAAACAGGAAATCCATCTATTCCCTTGTGTTTACGTCCTAATGTTCTAATTTCAAAGCGAACCTCATGTGGACCCAAGAAAAACAGCATCATCGTGGCTTCCAATGGCACAACATTTGAACAACCTGTTAATTCGTCTCTGTGGAAAGAGTCTTATTATCTTTTCTCAGAGAACTCCCATGTGAGGATGACGTCCGTTATATTATGAAGCAGGTTAGCAAGGCACATACAGTTCCCGTTTTAGCCTCCAAGGATGAGGGCAAAAAAGACTGCCACCATTTCCTTATTCTGATATCTAAGGAGCTTGCTGCACCGATCCCTTCTCGGCGGCCATTTTGAAATGACGTGGCAGCCATTATAAAAAGGCAGCCTTGCTCTCTCAGTGTCCAAAGCCTCCCACACATCAGCACTCACATAAACATCATGCAAATACACTTAGAAAATATAAATTCATTGGGTTAGGGTATATATTTATATAGATTTATACATACATATAAATTCATATACTTTTTAGGAATGTTAATCTATTTTGCTGTGTACTTTTTCTTCTTACAAGGTACAAAATAACTTTTCATATGTAACACATTATATAATCAACATTAAAAAAACAAACAAAAACTCATCAGTCCTTTTATCATCTTTTAGAAAAAAATCCCATAATAAAAATAAGTTCTATGTTTTTTTCTCACTTATATCTTACAATATATTTTCTCTCTTTCAAACACACACACAGGTCCCTTTTTTGTTTTTGTTTGTGGTTTCTCTTGGCAGCAAATTGGCGGCGGTCAAAATCAACGTAAAAAAAATGGTGGTGCTCATCAATGTGGAAAAATCTCAAAAACGATGGTGTCATTGCCGTGTAGAACTCACAAAATGGCAGCGGCAGGTGTCGCAAAACAAACAAACAAACAAACAAACAAACGGAAGAAAAATGGCGGCAGGACAGGGTGCTGTTACAACGGGCATTTGCCGCAGCCACATTCCAGGGCGGTTTCCATCTCCTCGGAGTACGAGGTGCCGTCGGTGCAGCGGAAGATCGCCTTCCTTCTCCGACTCTTGGTGGTGCCGCAGCAGACGCCAGGGGGCGCTGCAGCCTGGCAGGACCGGGGGCAATCCATGCGGGGAATCTTGCTGGTGGACGTGCACGTCTTCAAGGGGTGGTGGCGCTTCAGCTGCTCCCTCACCATCTCCCCCTGGCACGTCAACTCTGGACATTTGGGGGAGAAGGGGAGAGAGAGTTCAGATGTACTGGAAACATGCACACTACAGTTTCCCTTGGTTTCAGTTATCTCGTCACTCACAATCTTTGACTTTAAATACGTGGTTTCATGTGACGCAGACTCTCTTACCGGTATCACAGGTGGGTCCGGTGTACCTCGGCTGACAGTGGCAGACCGGCTCTCCCGCGTCTGAGACGCGACACTCCCCGTGTCCGCAACGCTGCCCCCTGCAGGCTGGAGGCTCCTGGCGCCGATCGCAGTACTGGCCCTGGTAGCCCTCGGCGCACTGGCAACTGTAGGACTGACCCTTCGGCACACAAAGACCGTGGACGCATCTGGAGGGAGGCGAGAGAGGGGAGATGGGCGAGGTGAGGTGGGTATGTGGGGGAGTTTTTGGTGTGGGTATCTGTGTGTCTTTTCGTATCCCCCTCCTACCTGCTTGTCTGACAGGGGCTCGGCGCCGTCTTCTGGTCACATAGGGCGCCAGAACGTCCTGGTGGGCATTCACACGTTACCCCTGTCTCCCCTCCCTGCCTGCACGCACCCTGGGCACACACACTGCAGGAATGACACCCTGGAAGAATGCCGTCACCCTGTGGGGACACAACGACAAGGGAGGGTGAAAACACTGGCAGATGAAACAAAGGAGAGGGTCAAGGAGCCTCTGTACTGTAAAATTACCCAGCAAACATTTTGACTGAAACATTGAATAGTTGTTTATATCACGGCCTAGACCAATCACGGCTTTAGATTACTTCACACCCCTTTAAAAGGTTCTTCATAGCACCAAACAGGGTTCTGCTATGGTACATGCGTAGAGAACCATTTTCCGGTACTACTCACACCCCTTTTTGCCAATAATGTACCGTCTCCATGTAATTACCTTGCCCACAGCCCCCCGCGGTGCCCCTCCTCCTCCTCCCGGGGCCCGGTAGCCCAGGTCCTGAGGCTCTCCGTTAACGCGAACGTTGTGGATGCAGCCGTTAAAGGCCTGAGAGGAGCGTTCAGGGCCCGGACGCAGGCCCGACGCCACCACCTGGGACGGCACGCCTGGAGGGAGGGAGGGAGGGAGGAGAGAGAGGAAGGTGTGGAAAGACGAGGAGGAAGAAAGAGTTGGGAAAGTGAGATGGGGTGAGGGAGGAAGGAGAATGAAGGGAGGGGGGGGGGGGGAATGACTCGTCAAGGAGGAGAGAGGATTGAAGAGAGGATGAACAGAGGAGGGGAGGGAGGGGTGAGGACATGGGAGAAGAAAAAGAAGGGAGGAGGATTGTTACAGCTGTCTCGCCTTAGAAACACACACCCTAAACATGTTTGCGTGTCTACATACGTGTGTGTGTGTGTGTGCATGCGATCCTACCTCCTATGTACAGCTGGGTGTTGTGGTCGACGGAGGGCTGGCGCGCTAGCTTGCCCAGGCTCTTGGGGGCGCCGTTGTCCACCACCAGGCTCAGCGAATGGTTCTGGATCAACAGCTCCACCGTGTGGAAGAGGCCGTCATTCACCGACTCCACGCTGCACACACACACACACACACACACACACACACACACACACACACAGAAAAGGAAGATGCTCAGTATGGTTCTTATTATGATAAATTACAGTCGAATTCTACACCAGACAGGAGAATTATGGTGGGAAAAAAACACGATAGAGCAAATTGGAATCACCAGACACAACACAGACTCCAAACATTTTCAAGTCAAACATTTTCCTCTTTGTTTTATTGTGTTTGTGAACCGACCAAAATAAATAAAGAAGAACTGAAGAGAGCTCTCTGCTGAAGTGTTATTCTCAGACATAAAACAGACTCGTCGCGTCCTCGGCTCAGAGTGTTCTTTTGGGATGGTGAAGCGATTAAAGTGCGCCCTTGATCTAGACCCCCCCCCCCCCCCCCCCGGTTTCTTAACGTAGGGGTCGAGGCACAAAATGGATCAAAAGGGCCCCCGTCGCTGGTGGGTCCCCACACAACAACAGCACAAGGGTGATTTTAATGGGCCTGGGTCCTAAGGCGAGACTCAATTTACTCAATTTAGTGGCCAGACTGAACCAGTTTAAGGACCCTTGAGCGAGAGAATGGGGCCTTGTTGCTGGACCGCTGATGTTTCAGAGGAAATAATGTTTCCACTGAAGAGGAGGCTGCAATGAGCCGGGGTCATGACCTTTTGCACCATGTCTGACCCTGAGAGAAAAGTGTGGTGTGTGTGTGTGTGTGAGTGTGTGTGTGTGTGTGTGTGTGTGTGTGTCTGAGATTCCCCACTAAGTGGTTTTTGCTGGAGGGGAGACAGACAGCTATAGAGACAGTGGTTTGGCACAACTGAGGGAGAGAGAGAGAGAAAGAGAGAGAGAGAGAGAGAGACAGAGAGGGAAAGAGAGATAGATGGCGGGGTGGTAAAGTTGACTCTGCCTCCGTTCACCCTCAAGTTCTTCCTTTCCCAAACCAGAGAAACAAGCAAAACATCAAAAACACAAAAGAACAAGTGAAGCCACTCTGTCTGTTGGTGGTCCGCTCCAGACTCCCATAGCTAAACATCAATACAATACTTCCCTGTCTCTTATTGGCTAACGAGCGAAGGAGCCGCTAGTCAGCTTTGATTGACAGCTGTTTATGGAGCGTTCAGGTTACAGTAGTGTTACAGTGTTACCGGGGGTTGTGAGTTCTGGAGGCGGGCCAACGTGGCATTTATAGAAAATACTAACCATACAAAAGGAGAGGAACACTGTGAAATTAAGAAGAAGAAGAAAAGGGAGATGATAAACAGAAAAAAACAATATGTGGAAGAAGAAGGAGCAGAAGAATAAATGGATGAAGGAAAGAAGAAGCAGAAGAGTGAAGGAATGAGGAAAAGAAGAAGACTGATCAGAATCAGGATTTTTTTGGCAGCTATTATAGATTACAACTGTGCATATAAACCCTGTATAACCTCATATATACAGTATAATAAACCCTTTTATATGGAGCTTGATATGTACTGTCATCACTATTAAGCATTGATTGGATCTGTATTTATTCACCAGGCAGAAATATTGTATAATGTTTACAGTATTATAAACACTGTCAACCATTTAACACAGAAAACTTAAAATAACATTTTTTCTTAACATTTCTCCGTATTACATCTGACATGTGGATATATTCTAGGATGACAAAAGAGAAAAGAAAACAAATCAACAACAACAAAAGCTCTCGTCGCCATTCATCTGAACATACATCGATCCAGCTCAGCATTTACCCAGCGGTTTCTAAAATAAGAGCTCCTACTTCATCGTAGACCCAACACAGACACATGCATGGTTTCCATTAGAGGCCTTGTAATTCAATAACGGTCTCAAACAGGCCCGCTGCAACCAAGTAACATGACGGTCTGCTAGGCTGGAAGATTAGCTCTCTCCCTCGCTGCCCTCTCCTCCTCTCTTCTTATCCTCCCTCCTCCCTTTGCTTTTCCTCTCCTCTCGTTTGTCTCCTGATTCCTTCCCTCTCCTCTGTTACGCTCCTTTCTCCATTTCCTTCTTCTCCTGTCAGCTGATTTCTTCTTCTCTCTTCTATTCTTCTCATTTTGCTCCTTTTCCCTTCAACGTCTTCTGTATTCCCTTCCACTCCTTTCCTCCTTTCCTCTCTTCCTCTCTCTGTTTCTGTCCTCCTACATGTGTTGCATCCCATTTTAAATGTAGATTAAAGTGTTAAGTCCAGCGAGCACGCCTCAAGTAGCTCACCGACTTGAAAACATTTTAGATTTTCAACTCATTTTTAGATTTTTTGCACACGTTTGAATTTAACGCTTTTACTTTGACACACGCACACACAGACACGCAGCAAACCAAACCTCCACTAGGTGGCAATAGATGACTAACAGTCAGTGTTCCTGGGTCCAACCAGGACCCAGCCCTTCAGGCTAGTGTGTGTGCGTGTGCGTACGTCCATGTGTGCGTGCATGTGTGTGTGTGTGTGTGTGTGTGTGTGAGAGTGTGTGTGTTTGATGTTTGCCAATATCAGGCTTCATCAATGTTTTGACAAGTGGACTTTTTCCAGAACCTGACTGAGAGGTGTGTGTGTGTTTGTGTGTTTGTGCATACGTGCATGCGTGTGTGTGTTTGTGTATATATACATCTGTGTGTGCGTGTGTGTGTGTGTGTGTCAGCTTCTTTGAAGTCGTCTGGCTTGGCCCTGTGTATTAGCTAAAAGCGTCCCATTATGGAATTCAATAAAAACAAACACACAGCCGTCGCAGATTTCAACTGCCTCCCTCTCTGTTGCTCTCGTCCCGTTCGCCCAAGCCCGCAGGGGAAGTCAATTTCCTGTCAGTCCAGAGTGAAACACACACTGAATGTATACACACACACACACACACACACACACAAATAAACTTCACAAAAAAAACTTCCTAAACCTAAAATCTGCCTTTGTATAACTCAGTCAAACACAAATCCAGAAATAATTACCGGTCATTGACTTTATCTCAAAGTGAAAAAAGATATTTGGATTAGAAACAACCACGCAGATCTACTTACACTGTTAAATCTAATTAGGCACTGCTATCATTTACTTACAAGATTTCCTAAACCACATTTGTGGTGTGTGTGTGTGTGTGTGTGCGTGTGTATATGTGTTACTGTGTGTCTATGTGTGCGTTTTATGCGTGCAAGTGTGGGTTTGTCCATGTGTGTGCCCATATGTTTGTGTGTGCATGTGTGTTTGTGTCTGTGCGTGCTTGCGTGCATTTGTGTGTGTGTGCGCGCACGTGAGCGTGTGTGTGTGTGTGTGTGTGTGTGTTTAGCAGCCCAATCTGGTTAAAATGATGTTCAGCAGACAGCCGTCCTAGTCCCATATTGCCATGGTAACCTCAATTAGTCGTTGCTGAGACGGCAGCTGCTGAGCGGCGAGCTCCTTCGCTGTTTTCTTTCCCTCTTTTTTTTCAGCTTTCTTTAACCCAGGCTCGTCAGTTCATATGAAATTGTACTTTTCAGCAATGGATTCGTAGCTTTTTGATGTAGGGTTTCAGGAACGACTGCCCATCCCTTCAGTCCTATAAGGTTTCAGGAGCAGGATGGGTGATTGGGCTCCTTTTAAACCTGTAACGTCCAAAGACCGGCTGTCTGCCTTTACCGCATTCAGTCGGTCAGGATGAGACACTTCACTCCTCGAACTCCTCCTGTCAAACTTTGTCATGACGTGATAAAAATGATTTTCTACAAATCATGAGCAGCATGTCGTTAATCAAAGGAAGTAGAAGTTCTATTATAATGAAAAAAAACTTAAATCTTGACATCTCAGCTGTTTCAACAAGAAATACATCAAACTATGGAGGAAAGACGCCACTGAAAGGCTGCTGGCTTTAAACACGGTGAAACACAAGGGTTTTCACGGCGCTGCTGGTAGGTGCAGGTCCTGTTTCTCTATTACCAGCATCATCTCTTCCTCTCTTTCTGGCAACCTCTCCCCCTCCCTCACCCTTCCATCCCTTCATACTCTCCCATGTCTCTACATCATTTTCTTCCTCTATCCATCTTTCTCTGTCCATCCATCATCACTATCCCTCCTCTATCTGTCTCCCGCTTTGCATCCCTCGATCCATACATGCATCCCTCGCTTCCTGTCTCTCTACCTTGCTCTATCATCTCCTCATCCTTTCAACCCCCCCCCCATCCATCCCTCTATCCCTCCCTCTATCCCTCTATCCCTCCCTCTGTCGCTCGCTGATGAATAACAGTAGACGGGCTCTCTTTGACCTGATGGGAGATTAGTGTGGCATTTAGTAAAGGGCAGCACATTAATACACAACACACACTCTCTCTCTCTCTCTCTCTCTCTCTCTCTCTCTGTCACTCACTCACTCACTCACTCGTTCATTAACACTGTGCGTGCAGAAACCCTTTCATCTATTGCTAATGGGGCACTTCTCTGTCTCTCTCCCTCTCTCTATGTGTCTCTCCCACATTTTCTTGTCTTTCTCCACCTTTCTCTCCCTCTCCCTCCCTCTCAAGCTGTTTACCTTTCCCTCCCTCTCTCTCTCTCTTTCCATCTGCTCACCACCTCTGCATCCACTCTACTTTATTTCTTCCTCTCTTTCTGGGAGTTGTATCTCTCCCCTACTTGTTTTCTCATCCCTCTACCTCTCCTTCATCACCTCCTCTCCTCTCTCTTTTCCAATCATGTTTCTCCCTCTCATCAGGGATTGTCTCTACTCTCCAGATGTGTGTGTGTGTGTGTGTGTGTGTACAGTACATGTACTTTTTGTCAACCAGCAGGACATTCATCTGTGTGTGTTTCCATGTACAATATGTACCTGTGCATGTGTGCATGTGTATCTTTGCATGTACTGAATCTGTATGTGTGTAACCAAATAACGTTCCCACAGCAGTTCCGCTGCTGTGCATGCTGGGATGCCTCTGTGTGTGTGTGTGCATGTTCAAAGGTGAGCATGCAGGCATCCAGAGAAGCCTCCTTAGCCCCCGAGTCACCTCTCCTCCTCCTCCTCTTCCTCACAGTGCACCCTTAACCTAATCCCTAAAATACGCTTCAATCTGTTTGACAACCCCAAACAGGATCAAATCGATATATTATAGCCAAATTTTAACAATTACGACCCGAGGTGACTCACTAATTCGCCCTTCTACCAGCATTAGACTTGCATTAGTGTGTCTTGGGTCTGGCTGCGGCTACTACATCCCTGCTCTTCGTCAAAAACTTGGCCTCGAAAAGCCATGCCCTCTTCCTGGCTCTCTAGTTTCTACACCAGATAACCAGCCCAGGGTTCGCTCAGAAACAATCCCGGGGACTGGCACCGGTCCCTGGCCCTCAGTTTGCAGAACCACTGAAATCGAGGACACTGCGGAGGAATTGGCAGTAGCTACATGGACAGTGCCATGTTAGGGTTCTGCCAGCAAGGCTCCACTCAAGATTGTGGTGGTTAAATAGTTACGCCATTCTGGACAGTATCAGTTCAACGGGTGCAGGACGTTGCCGCCGCCGTGCCTGCGCAGCCGTGCGGTTTCAAGTCGGTTTACAATGTATTTCCAAATTAGGGTAGATAAGATAGGGCAGCGCTCAGACTCATGCAATCAAAAGATGGCACATGTGAGGGAATGCATGGGAGCTTGTGGTAAATTGAGCCCCGGGCTTGGAGCGGGGCCTCTTCTGGTTCCAGATTGGCTAATGCTAAACATAACATGGAGACAGTGTTTACTTAGCGCTTAGCATTGGGCTCAGGCATGGTTTCATTCTATGGATCTCTGTTTCTCCCTCTCTCTCTCTCTCTCTCTCTCTCTCTCAATTTCTTTCCAGAGCTTTCATTCTCCTTTTCTCTCAGTCTGTCTCTCTTTGTCTTTCTCTCACACACTTTCTGTCTGTCTTATTCTTTCTCTTTCGCTCCACGTCACTCTCTCTTTCTGTCTTGCAGTCTCTCTCCAGGCTCTCCAGGTCTCTCTCTAGGTCTTTCTCTCCCTCACTTTCTCTATCCCACTCTCTCTCTCTCTCTCTCTCTCTCTCTCTCAGGCGTGGCCCATGTCAAGCTAACAGGACCAGACAAGGATAATTCCCTGACTCACTCTGTGGTTTACTTTTCCCCTCTGCCAGCCCCCCCCCGCCCTCTCTTTCACTCCATCCCTCTGTCATCCTTCACTCCTCTCTCATCCATCCTGCCGTTCAACCGTGTCTCATGTTTTTTTTTTTTCTTTCAACTGTTTCTATCTATCTATTTTTACCCCTGTCCTGTTTTCTCCTCTGGCAACTTATTCTATCCATTTATCTCTTTATCATGTTGTCTGTTATTTCATTCATCCCTTCCATCCAGCATCAGTCCACCCATCCATCTATCTAGCTACCTCTCTAGCTATCAATCTCTCTATCCTTCTATCCATCCATCTCTCTGCCCGTCCTCTTCTCTCTCAACCTTTTCAACTCAGTCTCCACCCCTCCCCATCTGTGCCAGTGCCTAATTTGATTCCCCCCATCGTTTCCATTCCTTCATTCTATCCTTCCTTCCTCTCTAGCCATCCCTTCCTCCTCGAGGTAGTCATTGAATCCCTACCAGCTCCAGCTCTATTGTAGACAGTATATGAGGGAAGCTTCAGATACTCTTATATTGTTATATATCATCGGTCTGTGATGTTCAATGCGCTCCAGGAGTTATTTTGTGAAGTTTTGTAATTTACCTTTTTGTTGTATCCACTTTCTCTCAATCTGCCTCGTCTACTTCAACTTCAGGTAGTGATTTCTTACATTTCCCCAAATTACTTTTGACATCCTGCAGGGAGAACTAGTCTCGACCTGTTGTATTTATTGGTTTTACTTGTAGGCGGAGAGAACAATAACAATGAGTGATAGTAAGGGCAAAGAGACCGAGAGTTTCCAGTCGAGAAAAAAAGAGTTGCGCCCCTTACTCAAAATACAACATGCTGCATTGCATTCTGGTCTATTGAGGATGCTGTCAGTGGAGAAACTGGCATCTCTGCCTCTTATGGAAGCCCGGAACCGCCAAAATAAAAAATAAATAAATGAATAAATAAATGACTCAATAAATAAATTAATACATAAATAAAAAATATAAATTCAATAAAAATGCAAAAATAAATATATGTACACATAAATAAATAAATGTATAAATTAAATTAATGAATAAATGGGTATTTATGCATTTATTTATTTCACTATTTATTTATTTCCTTAATCATTCATTTTTGTACTCATTTATTCCCCTATTTATTTATTGCCTTTAGCATTCATTTCTGTATTTATTCATGACCATATTTATTTATTTCTTGATTTTTTTGTATTTCTGTATATATTTATTTCCGGATTTATTTATTTCTTGATTTCTTCATCCATATGACAAAGTCAAGCACAACCTTTAAAAACATAATGCACATCTTCAATTGTAGAGTTCATTCATCTGTTTGCACAAATGCCGAAATTGTGAGCAAAATAATAAAAGTGAGGACTGTCACCGCTAGCAACTTCCCTGATAGAGCGAGAGAGAGAGAGAGAGAGAGAGAGAGAGAGAGAGAGAGAGGAGAAAGTTCTCTCCTTACCTCCCTCCTTTCTCATCCCCCTCTCCTTCTCTCCATCCTCTGTTCTTTCTCCTCTTACTCTCTCTCCCTCCCATCATTCATTTCCATTTAATTTTCTGGGTTGGCATGACGATACTGACCGATCTGATAAACGTGCTATGAGTAGCGTTTTTAAACATCAATATATCACTGTCAAATTATTTTGATACCTTGGTATAATTACCGTAAACAAATAAGACCATGCTCCAGATGACTGGCAGCCTCACACCAGTGGTATTGTTAGCGCTAGAGTTTCTCAACATCAAGACCAGATTTCCAGTAAACCCCATTGCTTCCTTTCACAAAGAGGATCTTTGGCTTTACTGAAGAGGATAAACATATTGGAAATTATTTTTCCATCAGCCTTTCAGTTCCACAATTTGCGATTGCAAGAAACTCTGAAAGCCTTAGCTCCGGTGGCGCTGGAAGAACAGCGCCGTCTCCCTGTTTTGTGCCGTGAAACAATCCAGCAGATTTCCCACGAAATCCGACCCAGTGGCACACCATGTAAAATGCAGTGTAGTGGCCGGTAGAGGCTGCCAGTCTTGTTGGCGATGGTCTTGTTTGTTTGTCAGTGCTGGCCTTACAAACTGAATTTCCCTCAGGACAATACATGGTATTGAATCTTATGTATCTCTCTCTCTCTCCCTCCCTCTCCCTCCTCCTGCTACAGACAGTGTAGACAGAAAAGCAGACAGAATCAATAGGAGCCAATCACAGCCAGACAAAGATGGACATGGGCTCTGTTTCACTCTCTCTCTCTCTCTCTCTCTCTCTCTCTCTCTCTCTCATTTAACGTACAGTCGGACAATCATTACTCATTTCTTTCTTTCTTTCTCCCTCTCTCCTCGATCTTACAGACCCCTGCTCCCTTTTTTCTGTTTCGGCCCACTCTTATCTTTTGCTTCTTCAATCACGTTTCGGTGCTCCTCTATAAATGGCCAGGACAGGCAGCATAGATACAGCATCACATAAGGTGTTGCCATATAGGCAAGAATACAATGTACACTTATAATGCATACTCTATATGTACTGGGTACTGTGGATTGGTAGTCTTTAAAAAAAACCCCAATACAACTTTTATTTAACTGTATCATTACAGCAATGTGAGTTTATTCTTGTTGAATAGTCTGGTCAGCTCTATACAGCAGGTGATGCTGTGGCGATATCATTTCCATGTAATATTACCGGAAACAATGACGATTGGCAGATGGTTCAAAATCAGTATAGGGGTAATCATAAAACCAGTAATCACATGGTAAACTATAACAGAAAATACACTTGTTTGTACTTACTGGTAAGACTCTAGTTGCTCAGAAGCAAACTAAATCTAAATATATTGGTGCCACAATAATTTGACTGCATGTAGTGCTGGCAAGTAAAAACGAGGACTTCTGAGGGTTAGAGGCTAAGCTACAAGCTGCTTATGTATCAATCCATGCAATATAATACTAGCTTACATAGTCCATATTCTAAATAATGTCTTGTTATATGGCTGCCCCAGAAGATACCCTACTGGGGTCACGGTAGATCAGAGGGACAGCTCATGTACTCATGTGGTGGTTTGAATCTGTCTCTGACCTGTATTGCATGTTATTCAAACGCTTTCCTTTCCTGCCCGTTTCTCTGAAGTAGATAAAATGACCAAGTATAGCAGAATAACAATAATAAAGCTTGAACATAATAGTACAGTAGGAGAATATTTATTTAAGCCTTTTGAGTGCTCAAATAGAGAATTTTGACTTTGTGCTAATAGTGTGACTATTATTGCATTTTACACGTGCACAATACTGTATGTTGCTTTGTTTGCAGATTTTATGTTTGTCATTGTTGCTGCTTTCTTGGCGAGGTATCTCTTGTTAAGACGATTTAATCTAATAAAAAGGAAAAATAGTAGATAATTCAAAACTAAAATAAACAGGAATGCCACACAATATGCCACGTACTGTAAAAAGACCTAAATGGCGTGTCATACAAATAACCACAGACAACACTGCAATGTTCTCCGTGGATTACCGCTGCTGTTTCCATAATTTACCATGGAATATCCATTCCTATGAATCTGCCTGCGTAGTTCATTATGTAATGTCCCAGGGCTTACACCAGCCTCTCTGGCTCACTGGCCCGCTGAATGAGGGCTATTGTTTCTATTGTTTGAAGTTTTACTGACAGAGACTTGGTGGGTTTTTCTCAGGGACGTGACTGTCTAGTCAGGACTGTAAAAGAGTTCATGTTTGTTGATTGAGGGAAGTGCTCGATATGGATATGTGAGCGTGTGTGGGAGAGAGAATATGCCTGTGGTTGTGTGTGTGTGTGTGTGTGTGCCTAGCCAAATCAGCACCTACTTTCTGTATCCCTATAAGTCCTTAAAGCATGTTGAAGCTCTGTAATACTGGAATCTTGTGTGTGTGTGTGTGGAAGTGAATGAGCAGTGTGATTGTGCTTTTTGCAACCTTAAAAGCCCTTAAACCTTGTTGAACCGCAGCAATATTTGAATTCTGTAAATTATAACTCAATTCAGTGGATACAAAGAAAGCATTTAAAATGTGTGTGTGTGTGAGTGAACAAGGGTGCACATGTTGTATGTGCGTAGCTTACCTATAGACGGTGGTGGGCGGGTAGTTGGCGATGTCGTAGATGAGTCGTATGTGTCCCTGGTACAACTCCAGCGCCAGGGGGTCGTGGTCCTCCTTATATAACAGAATACCATTATCTTTATCTGTGGCCACCTGGGGAGACAAACAAGTAGAGGGGGCATTAGAGGTACAGCTAGGGCTACGTTCCCTTCACCCGAAATGGAAATTAATAACAGGGACAAAAATCAATGCAGTAGAGTATGAATGCATCTGGGATCGGCAATGCACTGAATCCATCACCAGTGGAAATTCCTTTGTCGATGTTTTTTAGCCGATTTTGAATTGCCTTGATACTTGGTCATTTAACTGTAGCTTAGTGCAAGACACTCAGGGTTTCACGGACAGCTGCCTTGACGAATGGATGCCCCGCCGCAACTGGAAAACCCTAAAAAATCCCAAACTCCATTATATATGTTTATTTTATCATTGAGACCGAAGCCACAGGGTGTAACCGCTACTACACATGCTGGACAAGGACGACATGAGGAGCAGCTTTTAGGAGCAAGCATCATGAGCAAAATTATTGTTCCAACTTAAGCTAACGTTAAAGAATGTTTAAAACCGTTACCTCTCAGTGCCACTTGGGGCCGCCAAACACTAAATGACATAAAGCTACGTAATGCAGCTTTAAGTCTAGCAAACTAAAACAGTCTGGTTAAGGTTAGGGTAATGTTTTGGTCATGGTGGTAAGAAAAACTTTCGATTCTTTGCATGACTTGGGAATTGAAGGCAGGTCGCCAGAGTTGAAGGCGAGTGTGTCCACCCATCCACCACCCTGACCTCCACACCCTCCATTTCCACTGTGCTACTTCAGTGTCAAACTACTGAATTTCTAGTCTAATCTCTTCCACATTTTTTTTTTTTTGATGGGGAAAATGTATTTCTATCACGTTTTAAGCATGGACCGCACTGTGCTCACTTCACAAAATTGCATGAGACCAGGCTGTTAGTTAGTCAGTTAGTTGGTCAGCTGCTATCACATTTCCTGAAGGATACCCTGACACTGAAATGGGGAAGCACGTGCATGGACAAACATTCTGCTCAAGGTGATTTAAAATTTGATACGTGTTGCACAATTTTATTTCTCGACTACGAGGGCCTCTACTGTAAAAACACACACAAAGCCTCTGCACATTCAAAAGCTATGGTTCAATTAGGTTCTGTCCTGTCAGGCGCACTGTTTGTGGTGTCCATCTACTCCTAACTCTCCAGTCCTGCTGCAGCTATTTTTCAGTACAGTTGAAATATATATATATATATTTCTTTCAATTTTCAATTTCTCTATGATTCAAATTGCAAAGTTCCCTGCTTTCCTGATGAGGCAAGCAATGTCATTTTATTAGATTGTTGTATATTGTTGTAGATTTAGTGTATTGTTTGATGGGCTTATTATTGGGCTTCATCCTTTGTTGAGGGTGTAACCATCCCCATAGCACGCCTTGCTAAGTGTATATTAGCATTGACGCTAGTGGTTAAGTCATAGCAGTTAGCTATTATTGGTGCTGTCATGTTTTTCATTGTAATATTTTCGTGTCTCCTTTGAAAACATCAAACGGCGAGTCTTCTGGTCCGCCAGGTGTTTCCACTTCCTCGTCACCTGAGTGTATTTATATGGCTGACTTTTGTTGCATTATCACTCCCTAATGAAGGCGCACCTCGACAGAACATGTTGGAGCTTTTATTGTTTCAGTGAGCTCGCCATTTAATAAAGGCTTTTTAACTTTTCCACTTCAAGAAGAGTTGAAGATGTAGAAGAGTAAAGCGCACCTTCTGTACTGTGAACACCCACAGCAGTGCTTTTGTTGTTTCGTGCACCGTCACCGCTGTTGGCTGTCTTGGCTTTATAGTAACTCAGCTTCGTTTGCCAAGACGCTCACAGTTGGCAAGCATGCATGTAACTAGCGCTATGTTAGAGAGGGATAATGTTTAGATTTGACTTTAAAAATATGAAATACACTTTTAATACAGGGCAACATCCCACAGCTGCAGCTTAAAAACATGTGAGAAAATTAGGAAAAAAGGGAAATTCCACCGCGAGCGTCCCTAAACGAGGTCACGCACGCCTCCCTCCCTCCCACGCACACTCACTCAACATGTCACACTTGCTCGCGTGCTCCGCTAAGCGCTAACTAACTAGTGAGTGGAAATGGGGCCAAGGGGCCAAGCACTTAACACTCTGGCTTCAATGGAGCATAGCCAAGTCAACACCTGCTAACAAGCTGCTGGAGAGACGGAGAGAGAGAGGGAAAGAGGGGGGGGGGGGGGAGAGAGAGAGAGAGAGGGGGGAATATAGAAGGAACCAGTAGAAAAGGAGAGAGAGAGACAGATAGGAATAAAGTGGAAGCGATTGAGATAAACAGAAAGAGAAAAAAAGAGAGATGAACTGAGGAGTGTTAGAAAGAGAGAGAGAGAGAACACGGTGATTTATGGAGTACCGCAGCCCTTTCATTTTTTTTCATTCTCTCTCTCTCTCTCTCTCTCTCTCGCCTCGGAGTCAGGGACTCTCGGTTGAGTTTTAACAGCCTTGGCACTGACACCAAAAGCTCCTGGCGGGAGCGCAGGAGCACACACACACACACACACACACACACACACACACACAGATCCAAACAGGTGTTAAATATCAATTAGACTGCCGTGCTTTCCTTCTTTCTCTCTCATCATCTACTTTCTCTCAATCCAAAAAACAGAGGAAAATAGGTTTCTATACAGCTATGACCCTCAAGGGTACGAGGTGTTGTGTGTGTTTGTGTCTGCGAATGTGTGTGTGTGTGTGTGTGTGTGCACGCCTGTATGTGACTGTGTGCAAATAAGTGTGTACGTGTGCTTGTCTGTTTGTTTGCATGTGAGTGCGTGTGCGTGTGTGTGTGCGCGCGCTCAGTGTGCCATGGAAACAGGGGGTGTAGCAGATGTTTGCTTTGCTTCGTCGGCACTAAGTCGTGCAACTCTATAGGCTTGATTTGAAAGGCTCACGCCTCTATTTCAAGAAACCCAAATAATGTTTTTTCCATGTAGCGCAGCAGAATGTCGCATTTATAGCCTCAGTGGTCGACATGCTAGACAAGGTTGTGCTTTTATTTCTGAGGAAAAGTACGATCGTTTCTATACATTTCAAAAGTTAATTTCATAAAAGGAACTATTCTATAAATACCTGCATACACACTCACCGGACACTTTATTAGGTACACCTATCTACCAGGGTAGGACCCCCTTGTGCCTCCAGAACAGCCTGCACATCACTGAGCTGCTATTTGAGTGTTTGTGGCCTTTCCGTTAACTTGAACAAGTCTGCCCATTCTCCTCTGAGCCTCTCTCATCAAGGTGTTTTTGACCCGCTGGATGCTTTTTTGTCTATCGCACCATTCTCTGTAGAGACTCTAGAGACGTGGTGAAAACTCCACAAGCTGTTTCTGAGATGCTGGAACCACCAACACCAACAATCACACCACGGTCAAAGTCGCTCAGATCACGTATCTTGCTCATTCTAATGTTTCATCACACAAAAAACCTAAACCATTCACCGTGTCTGCATGCTTTATATATCGAGTTGCAGCCACACAATTTGCTAGTGGCGTTAACGAGCAGGCGTACCTAATAAAGTGTCCGGTGAGTGTACCTTCACCTGTGAATTTCTCTATCTTGAAAACCCGTGAGACTCTGAGACCCCGAAAGTCAAACGTTCACTGTACCTGTAGTGAAACGTGAGCAGAGGGGCGGAGCTTGGCGCCGGGCAGCTCCACGTACCCGTCGCGACCCAGGAAGTGAACGGTGGCCATCTTGTGACATTTGTTGCCGTAGAAACCGGGCAGGCAGCGGCAGACGGGCTCCCCGGCAACCACCAGGCACTGGGCGCCGTTCTGGCAATCCGATTGGTCGCAGGGGCTGGTCTGCAGCAATATCATTGGCGGAGGGTTCTCACAGAAGAGCCCGCTGTAGAGGTGGGGAAAGGAGGAAGTAGACTCACTTCCCTCATCGATGTTTGACATAGTTTACATGACATGACATGGGGAGGAATATTTCTGACGGACCTTGGAGTTCACAAACACACTTTCTCTCTCTCTTTTCTCTTGTCTTTCTGTCTCTTTTTTATCTTCTTGTTCTCTCTTTCTTTCTCTTACTTCCTCCATCCCTCTCTCTATATCTGTCTGTCACTTTGTGTTTCTTTCTCTCTCACCTTTCTCTCTGTCACTCGCTGTCTTTCATTTTCTCTCTCTGATTTCTTCTCTCCGTCTCTTCTTCCTTTCTCCCTCCCTCTCTCGCCCTAGTGATGAATTTGTTTCTCTCTATCCCTCAGCGTTGGGCGACGCCAACAGTCTCAGCTATAATTAACCACATGGAGCTGCATCTGCTGCACGCACACACACACACACACACACACACACACACACACGGTCTAGACAGTCAAGTGTCTGATAATGAAGCGCCATCTGTATCTCCTCCCAGTCTGGCCTCGAGTGCATGCGAGTGTGTGTGTGTGTGTGTGTCTATATCTGTTCGTCTGGTAATGTGTTTATCTTTGCGTCTGTTCGAGTGTATTCCTGTGTTGTTTCTGTGTGTGTGTTCCATGTGTGTGCGAGTGTGTCTCTCTCACCTGAAACCCTCCTTGCAGACGCAGGTATACCCGTTGACAGCGTCCACACACTCCGCTCCGTGTTGACACTTATTCTCCAGACAGTCATTATAGTCCTGCTCGCAGTGTTGGCCCACATAGCCTGGTAAACACTCACACCTAGAGAGACGTGGAGGTATGGGTGGGATCAGTGTGTGTGTGTGGGCGAGAGGTCGTTCCGTAACAAAAGGGGTGGCGGGTTTGATCCACTGCTGCTCTACACTCAGGAATCAATGGCGCACGGTGTGAGCGCACAGGGCGGGGCAAGCACAAATCCCCATAATTCTTGATACCAAAATTGCACTGCGCTGCTTGATCTTTACTGACACACCCTCTACTGCGCCTCTCCTTCCACATAGGCGCAGTCAAGTTGACGGCGAGTCACCAAAATACCGACTGGGTTAAGTTGTAAAAACAATTTGGCGTGCTATTTAGAACACGAGTCCCAGTTCCAGCTTCAGCTCAGCGTTGTTAAACCAGTGAAGTTGAAGGGACATTTTAATTTTCTTTCTTCTTCTTTATAAATGAAGTCTTGACTCAGAGTCTGCGATAATGACCGTCTACCGAAGACGACATGTGACATTCATAATGATGTGTTTCAGCTCATGGTCTTTCATACACAAGTATATATAAACACAGTAAAATAAGCCAGTGGAATAAGAGACAACGGGATTAACAGCCATGTAGGAATTGTTTAACAAACCCCGACAAAGGCCACGCAATAGATTTTACTAATAAATCATTGATCTCAGTACTGCAAGTGTTGTTGCATGTGTGTAACAGCCTGTGTGTGTGTGTGTGTGTCTATCACTCTCTCTGTGTCTCATTAAGAGATTAATTCCCATGGCAACACATTACTGATTGCACTAATTCCCCTATTCACACTTTGGGAAAGCCGTGTACGATCAAGTGACTTCACTGTCCCTGTCACTTCCGGCGGTCCGACCTTTGACCGTTTTTAAACCCCGCCCTCCTTTCCCCCTGTCACTCACCGATAACTGCGGCCAACGGGGACACATTTGGAGTCGTGCTGGCAGGGGTCGAAACCATGGAGACAGGGGTCAACCACCTCCTCACACAGGTCACCTGCACACACAAAGTGAGAGAGAGAGAGAGAGAGAGAGAGAGAGAGAGAGAGATGTTATTTATCCTATTTATTAGAAATCATTTCACAACAGGCCTTCTGCCAGTAGGTTGTGTTCATGTAGATTTGTATTTTATAATTTCACACACACACACACACACACACACACACACACACACACACAATTTTCTCATGGAGCAGTGCTCTTACATCGTTAAAAGCAGAGAAGAAAATGTGGGAATAGAGAAGATGATGGAGGAGAGCAATAGAAAGAAAGAAAAAGAAAGAAAGAAAGAAAGAAAGAAAGAAAGGAAGGAAGTAATGGGAGCAGAGGG
Organism: Hoplostethus atlanticus; assembly: GCA_034670405.1. Taxonomy (NCBI): domain Eukaryota; kingdom Metazoa; phylum Chordata; class Actinopteri; order Trachichthyiformes; family Trachichthyidae; genus Hoplostethus; species Hoplostethus atlanticus. Next base: position 51,426 of record JAXDDX010000032.1, read on the forward strand.
CCAGTCTGACCTTTTCGCATCTACTATCTGTCAGCTTCGAACTGAACGAGGGAAGGAGAAAAAAGCAAGACAAAAAAAGAAAACGAGGGATGGGAAAAAAGAGATGATTTATAAATGTGTCTGCCCTGTCTAAAGCGTCTGATAATCCAGAGGTCCTACACCATTTAACCCTACACACACTACACACACACACACACACACACACACACACACACACACACACACACTGGGATTGGCATTATCAGGTCTTTCTCAGAGTTGGTGGAGAAACATGTTAATAGGCTGTGTAACTGTGGCTGCTGTCTAAAGACTCACACACACACACACACACACACACACACACACACACACACACAGTTGCAGGGTGAGAGAGGTTAACAGTATGTGTAACAGCAGTAGTCGACGCTGGTGATATAAAGGAAGAGGGGATTGAGAAAGGTCAGATGCAATTCCCTCTCTCTCTCCCTGCCTCTCTCTAATCCTAACCTCCCTCTTCCTCTACTTTCCTCTTTCAATGTCACATCAAGTGTATGTTGCCCCAAACTGCATCTGGATCTGTCTGAAATTCTTTAAGCTGCAGCCAGAAGAACTAACATTACATTGAAGTTGTATCTACACAACAAGCTAGCTGGCCTTTCATTTCTTCCGCCATCTTTTGACTTTGTCCACTGGGCTAAACAGCGCCCTCTTCCTGTGTTGTGCTATAAAGCAATGTCACTTTGTGCCATAAAGCAATACAGAAGATTTCCTGCCAAATCCGACCTGGTGGATGTAAAATGTAGTCGGTTTGGAGATGGTCTTGCTTGTTTAGCGTTTTATTATGATTCTATTGTGTCAAAGTTTCAAACAGTTTTCAGTACAAGAACCAAATCTAATTTCAATAATAATAATAATAATAATAATAATAATAATAATTTCAATCAGTTTGGATTTTCATTAAAAACGCTACATTTATTGATATTTAGAAATAAAAGTGAATTTCTCAGTATTTAAACAATGCAGATGATTACAATATCTCAAACGTTGCTAGTTTGTAAGCATTGAATTGAATCATATTTCATGGTGAATTTTATTT
>JAXDDX010000032.1:55000-57500 GCA_034670405.1 Hoplostethus atlanticus
TCTGCACTAGGCGAGATCTTTGTGTAAAAATAGACCGGTCCTCCCAGTCTACATCACGCAGTGGGGCTGCAACAGAGAAGAGCGTCTCCTCTCCACTAACCGAGACGCTGATTCACCCTATTTGCACCAGGAAGTGCTGAATTGAGTGAAATACAAAGCTTTATCCAAAACATCAGCAAGCAAGTGCTCCGTCCAGAGAAAGCTGGGCTCACCAATGACTCTTCACTACCTCCTGCAGTTTACCGATGTCATGTGACATGATTTCTGGGTATTTCAGTCCTCAACATTCAAACAGTTACCTCCTGCTGTGATTTGAGGCTGCCAATGTGCAGAATTGTCTTGTGCAGCTTTAAGAGCAATTTCAGAAACTAAAATAAAGAAACAACCAGCTGGCAACCTAACAGACCTCCAGATGTTCAATCAAACATATCTAATTTAAGTTCTGAACCTATAAATGAGCAGTAAAAGGAAAAGGACACCTGGAAACTAAATGTTTAGGGACCTGATGTCCAACTGTATTTATTGAAGCAGGTGTGAAAAAAGAAATTCACGTCTTTTGGTGAAACTCAATTTACCTCATTTGCCTCAACTAAACATCACAGAACGTAAATCATCTGTCATTACCACTGATAATAATTTTATAGTAGCATTAAAATGAAACTTAATTGAAAATAAACCTACATAACATAGTGAAATATTATATATTATAATATATTAATAATATAATAACTATAGGTTCATGTAATAATGTATTATTAGGAAAATAAGACAGGAATATGTTATTATATTATTGTCTCATGATTTATAACTTTTTATTACATCTAACCATAACCTTATTACATAGGGAGGGAGGGAGGGAATGGGGAAAAGAGAGAGAGAAAGGGAAGACAGAGAGAAAGTTGGAATGGAGGTATAGAGAAAAAAAGAAAGAAAGAAAGGAAGAAAGAAAGACGAAAGAAAGAAAGAATGAATGAAAGGAAGAAAGTCGTGTACCCATGAAAAACAAAAGACAGAGATACACAAATGAGCCCCGCCAGCGCTGACGGGGTCAAAGAGCATGGTTCCACCAATCAGAGCCCAGTCCTGACACTTCAACCTATAGCTTGACAAATGGGTCCCGGCTAGCAACCCAACACAACCGAGGCTAATCAGACTAATTGGATATCCATGGCTGATTATACTACATGTTAAAATGTCAAAGGGAACTGCTCTCTCTCTTTTTCTTTCTCTTCCTTTCTGTTTTCTGTCCCTCTTTCTCTCTCTCTCTCTCTCTCTTCCTCCCTCCTCCCACTCTCTTTCTGTCTCTCTCGCTGTCCCCTTCAAAGGGTACTAGTATCTACCTGTGTTGGTATTAACATTAAGATAAGGTCTGTAAAGGGCAAACAGAGCCCTAATAGCATTACCACGCGGGACGTTAAAGGCCAGACACATACCGCAGCCTTTCAAAGGGCGAAGGCCTCGTTACGGGGCGCAGGGAGGGACAAATCTGGTTAAGATATTTAGGAGAACTGGTTCAATCATAACGGCTGTATGTCAAAAAGTCCAAGACAATGGGGGATTGTACTGGAGACACACTGATGGACACTTCGCATGCTGTGAAGGGTGGATGTGTTAGTCAGTAACTACCACTGAAGAGCCCTTGAGCAAGGCACTCAATCCAGTAGAAGACAGTGGTTTTACTGGGTGGGAATGAAGCATGGTGCTGCTGGAAAAGCACCTTATGGACTATGAGTCTTAAGACTGTATTTACAATAGTTGTGTTTTTGAGGATGTTCTTTGAAATACTAACTGAGGAATTGCAGGTATCATTTTTTTTCCTAAATTGTGCGAATGCATCGCTACATTTTCATCCATACTAATTACGTTGAGAACTACTGATGTGGGCGATAACGCGAGGCCAGGTTTAAAATGTCTCGATGGGGTGAGGTCAGACGGGGCACGAGGATTTAATGAGCAACCCAAATGGGGTCCTCCGAAATGTCTCGTCATTTCCTACACACACACACACACACACACACACACACACACACCTAAAAGAAGGGAAACGCATCATTAGGTCATGGTAAGTTGTTATCTCGGGTAATGCATTGTCCAGTGAACCAGGACTGTCCAGTCTAATCACTTTGTCTATATTTCTGGGGGCTGAGTAAAGTTAATTTCCCCTTTCGATGAGAATACAGGGTGAGGTTTCAAAACGCTAATGGAGAGAGGCAGCAAGTTAGGAGAGGGCGATGGGATTTGACCCGACGCCTAAATGGATTCCCTGAGGACTCCTTTGAAATGACTCCTCTCCTTACTTTTTATGACTCCTAATCTGCTACACACACTATATACTCTGAATGAAGGGTCGTATTGCAGGTTTCAAATACAGTGGGGGCACACACACACACACACACACACACACACACACACACACACACAGCCTTTTCTCAGTGACTTCTCTGTGATGGAAACGATGGCTGACATTGATTGGGAATATGAGAACTATTACAATTCTATA
>JAXDDX010000032.1:60000-62500 GCA_034670405.1 Hoplostethus atlanticus
CAAGGTGCTCTGGATCAGAGAGGCTGGTGGTGTCGACAAGTTTACCGCCACCAAATTTCTTGCAGCCACATTTACCACCGAATTAGCAGTATTATTAGAGTATCTTGAGTATTTTGAGCATCAGCGCCATAACTCATCTAAATGTCCTACAAGAAAGTTACTAGAGTTCATCATCAACTTCAATCAAAACTGGTACCAAAACAGGGAAAGCATCACTGCTGTATAAATACTGCTCTTGTTGAGCTGGGCGAGACTTCAACGTTCACTAAATCATTTATAAGAGACGATCCATATAAAGACGACAGCTTCACCTCTGTGTTTTTGGTCTCGAGTGCTCTGTGGTGCTTCAGTTTGCTAACCGAGCACACACACAGGTTAAACTACAACCAGCCTCTCTCTCTCACCTTGAATCCAAACGGACAGGTGCAGTGGTAGGACCCAGTGGCGTCGGAGACACAGGTGCCATTGTTCTGGCAGGGTGCCGACAGACAGGGGGCGCACTTCGACATCAGATTGATATCTACCGGACCTGAGATAGACACAGAGAGAGAATAAGAGAGAGAGAGCGATGTTGAGTAAGTTGGAAAGAGTAGGGGATGACGGAGGGATGAAGAGAGTAAGACAGAAAGGCAAGGTGTACATATTGAGTCATACAGCGCCAAAAGGCACTCCCACAGACTTTATTTAATGGATCATGTGCTAAGAAAAGACATAAAAAATAAGAGCTTAGGCGAGCGGTAGGTCAGAGCATATTAAAGCAAGTAGAGGAGGAAGAGGGGGATCTGATTCAGTCGGGGGAGGGGTGACGTGAAGAGATGGGTTTTCAGCCTACGCTAGAAATCAGGGGTGACTTTACCCTACGTCCATACCTCGGTAGGAGTTTGCTCTCGGCGGCCATAGTCACCGCCGCCCACTTTCCATTCCTACTTTCATTTTGAAAACCGATTTCTTCAAACGCAGACAGGAAAGTAAAGCCTGGCGATGTTGTTTCATTCTGTGTCAAGGTTTTTGTACTTTTCAAGAATTTGTTTTCGTGTGCAAAATGTGCAAGTCTTGGTTTGTTTTCCCTCCGCTGTGTTGAGAGCAGAAGAAATAAAAGCCCTAATGGCGTGACAGGGGATCCCGGGGCAGCTAATGGTGGAGGTTGACTGTTCCTGTACTCCTAATGGAGGAGTGTGTGCTGGAAAGTGTTCTACCGGAGTGAAATACCACTAAAGGGAAACAAGAGTTCACATGAGCCTTTCCAGTGATTTTGTATTGTTCACTCTGGATTTGTGACATGAACATCCCTCTCCTGAAAAATCATTGTTCAAAGAGGCGATCAAACATCTTACACATCATTTGTACCATTAATTCCTGATTTATCAGAGGGATTGATGGACTGGTCAAAGAGCTTTGGGAGTTAACAATCTCTCTAAACTAGACTCAATAATCTCAATAAAATTAACCTTTGCTATCAAAGGAAGGCCTGATACCTTTTATAAAATATGGGGGAAATTCATACATTTTTGGGAAAATAACTAGATGCAACCTCGATGAGGGAGTATGAAAGAGGTGACCGCATGATGTGGTGCTTCCTTTGTATGTGGCTTTGTAACTCATTAAGACTTAATAACCATTTTACATGTAATATGCCTTTTATATCCATTTAATTAATTTGATTTGTTTATGTATTTGTCTTCTTTTTGCATTATTATTATTTTTTTAATTATTTTTGTTTGTTATTTACTTGGTTCACTAATGTGTTATTTTATTATTGTTGTTATTTGCGTTATTTTTGGGGAATTTTGTGTGAAAGAGGGAGATGGGGTGGGACGAAGGTGATTGGGGGGATACATCTGTATATGTTTTATTGTGCTGAAAAAACAAAATGCCAATAAATATATTTGTCAAAAAAAGAATCTCAATAAACTGGACACAGTCACAATATGGGTATTGGGCTGCAGCGTGGACTAGTGGTTCAATCTCACAATCAGTCACAACATGTGTGTCCATCAACATCCACGTGTCCTTGAGCACGACACTGAGCCACTACCTGCTCACCCATTGCAGACGTCAGCTGTACTGCTAAAAATGTCCAAAATCATTGAGATCCTTCCTACCGTAGCCCAAACACTGAAACGTGGCATGAGATTCAACAGAAGACCAAGAAGAAACTAGTGCCCCAGACTAATGGAGGGGGAAAGAACATCTGAAGGTAACTGATTTCTTTGTAAGTGAAGTCGTCCTTCAGAAAGCTCGACTGAGAGCGAAGGGTTCAGAATGAGAAAGAGCCCAAACACAGACGTGCTCCACTGGCCAAGTAATGGATACGAGACGAAAAAAGTAAGACGGGAGCACTGCAGTGTTAAAAAGCTGTATCATCAAAAAGGAAAACAGGATAAGAAATCATAATGAAACTGTCAGTGGCTTCTATTTATAAGTGAAAATAATGAAAAAAGTTTAAAAAACATAAATTAAAAATGAAACGTAAATAGGAGACATTGTCAAGTTATTATGG
>JAXDDX010000032.1:72500-97500 GCA_034670405.1 Hoplostethus atlanticus
GTGTTTGTTCTTTTCTATCCATGTGAGAAGCAGTTTGAGTTTTAGACCTTGGTCGTTTTGGTCGATCTTCACCTCCTCAAGTCTCGGATTAGGATTTGGGTTTGGCTAAAGTTTGAATCAGGATTAGGTTTAGGTTAGGGTAAGGGTTTAGATTAAGGTTAGTTTAGGGTTAGGATTTAAGAAACCACCTGGATCCCTCTGAAGGACGTTCTCAGAAAAATGAACTATAATTCACTAGAAATGAGAGGATGACTCTTCTGATATAGGTTTCACTTTCACCATTATTATCTCCTCACGTTCAGCGTAGACAATTCAATACCAAATCAACGAGAAAAATCTTGTTGGATTAAGGATGGAATTAGGATTAAGTTGGTAATGGATGTACGGTGGTCAATAGAAGGTCTTAATGAGGATCGAAGTACAAGGACAGGCGTGTGTTTGTGTCAAGCATGTGAGTTTGTGTTTGAAGGTAGATTTATGTGTGTGTGTGTGTGTGTGTGTGTGTGTGAGAGAGAGACTTTGAATTAAGGCTTGATACTAGCTTTGGGTTTCCTAACCCAGCCAACCCACCTAACTGCTTTTCAAAACTCATTTGCTGTAAATGGTTGCGACACAGCTACAGGAAATTAGAAAAGTGTAATGAGTTCAAAGAAAGAGACAGAGAGAGAGAGAGAGAGAGAGAGAGAGAGAGAGAGAGAGAGAGAGAGAGGAAAGGAGACAGAGAAAAAAAGAATAAAGCAAAAAAACAAGAGAGACAGCCAGAGACCAAGAAAGAAAGAAAGAGAAAAAGAGGTGCAACAAACAGGAAAGCCAGACCACACTTCGTCTGTGGCGTCAAACATTGCGGCCGGACCGACAGCCACCGTCGCTAGGCAGGCATCGCCGTGGTAACGGCAGCGTCACCGTAGAAACCACAGACTGATGTCATCTGAGGCTGCTGTTTGCCAGCGGTTACTGATCCTTGTGTCCTCACAATACCCTGCAAGGCTGTGTGTGTGTGTGTGTGTGTTTGTGTGAGTAAATCTACTGTAAATCTTCTTGATCATAAAATACATGGCTATAAATAAATGGATTGCAGCATAAACAGTTATTTATGTGAAAGTTTCTTGGATGAATATTGGTATTTTAACAAATACAAAGGTACAAGTCAGGACTGCAGTCACAGGGTTCCCACTCGGACATCAAATTCAAGGATTTACAATTACCTACAAGGTCTTGTTTGGTGAAAGGACTAAATAAAAGTAAATCGCTGACAAGGTCATAAGGCATTTCATAATGTGTGCTTGTAAACAGGATGAGGCCATTTCACAAAAGATGCAATGACTTTTTATATTTTAGGCATTTAGCTGCTGCGGTGAGTGAGCCAGTTATATGTGATTATGTTTCATGCTGTAAACTATCAATACATTTATTCTAAAGTGACTCACCGTCGCAGGTGAAGTCCGGCGTGGCCACGTCCTGGATGGGGATTTCCTTCAGGAAGGCTGGTTTCTGACAGCGAGGGTTTCCACTGACCACCCTGGTCTTCTTCAGCCACTGACCCAGCCAGACCAGGTGGCAGTCACAGACGTAGGGGTTGGACAGGAGGTTGCTGTGGAAAGAGAGGGAGAGAGAGAGGGAAAGCACTGAGGCTGATATCGAGACCAATGCATAAGAAATAAAAAACATTTCCCGTGATTCTTTGGACCCATAGTAAAAACTGTGAGACTGTAGCTAACAAACTAATGGGAAGAAACTGAAAGAGAGAGAAAGAAAGGGAGAGAGAGAAGGACAAGGGTGTTTATATATATTGTATTATACCTTTTTGACCTATTGTTAATTTTATTGTGCAGTAAAGTATTTTGAGTACAAGTACTTCCAGACTATTATTAACTACTATTAAAGAATACTTGCTATATTACTATTACAATTAACTACAGAACTAATTCTCTGTATTGTGTTGAAATGACCTTTATGTATCCCAATGTACTGCAAACAGCTTAGGCAGTATTGTTAGGCAGTTCCTGCTTTTTGTGATGGCAATAAACACTCTTTGAATTGAAATGAATCGTGACAGAAGAGAAACAGGCGAGGGGAGGCGAGAGAGAGGGAAAGAGAAAAGGTTATCAGTTATTTGTATTCTTTTTTTGTGAAGTACAATGGAGAGAAAGAAAGACAGAAAAGGTTATCTGTTCATTTTATTCCTTTTTTTATCATTTCTCATTGCAATTCAATGCTTTTGTAATATTGTTCATATGATATTAATGCCACAGAGGAATACCGAGTTGAACTGAATCTAAACTGAACTGCAAATACTGAACAGGCGCTAATTCTTGGGCAACTTCACACTTTGGCGGCCCCAAGTGGCAGCGAGAGAGAACTGTTTGGATTTTTGAAAGTTTGACGACTTCATTACCCAGAAATCCTGCAATTTCTTCTTCTTCTTCTTCTTCGAGGCCGCTAGGGGTGGAGATGGCGAAAGATAATCTTTTCGCAGCAGGTTCAGCCTTTGTTGGTGAGTCCGTTTGCTTGCTTGCTTTTATTTTGCTCTAAAGTTTTTGATTCATCACTTCCTGTGTGCCAAGAAGATTAGTTGGGGCAAATAAGGAACCTATGGCGTCTCAGTTAGTGGGGATCAGACGCTCTTCTCTGTTGCAGCCCCAGTTTGTGATTTTGGCTGATATGACGGGTCCTTTACATAGAAATCTTGCCTAGTACAGTTTTAACAAACATTCATATCTCACTTTGTGGAATGTAAACACAAAAGTGGGACACATTCATTACTACTGGAGAGTATCTATGTTAAAAATACTCTACTAGTTTGGTCGTGACAACAGAAATGATATTTTCTGTTCCCCTTGCCCTACACACATGAGGAAATATGAGTAGAAAACATAATGGTTAGTATGAAGATGGTGTGTTTAGAAATGTACAGCTGGCATACAGCCTTTTACCTCCCTGTACTGCTGAACTAATGAACCTGTTGGTACTACAGTATTAATGGTGTGCTGCTATAGATAAAGTTATTTCCTCATTTCCTTGCAATGAAATGACAATGTGGCAATAAACCTAAGCTAAATCCCTTCCTTCCCCTTCAATGTATTAATCTTTTAATTAGACGGACACATTCTTTTGGGAAACAATGAACTAAAAAGAGAGAAAGAGAAATAGAGGGACAGGAAAAAAGAGAGAGGGAAGGGGAGATTTTAAGAGAAGCCGAGCAGATAAGGAAATGAAATAAGGAAAGTGTGAAGGAGAGAGGAGAAAATACAAGCTGCCCATATTTCTTTCATGCATCTCCAAAGAGTTGTGTTGCATACAAAACCAAGCGCTGCTAAAAGGCCGAAGCAAAACTAACGCTGAGAACAAAACAGCGAAAGGTAGAAAGAAAAAAAGCAGGAGGGAGAGAAAAACAAACCCCATCCATTTGAGTGGAGATAATCACAAGCAGCTCCACAGAGGAAACCTTTACTGTTACAACACATTCATCCCCTCTCTCGCTTTCCCTTTCATTTTCTCTTCCCTCCCTTATCTTCTTTTCTCCCACCTGCCCTCATGAAAGAGTGCAAATGGGATAGAGAGAGAGAAAAGGAGGGAAGGAAGGAGGGAGAGAAAGAGAGAGTTGAGGGGAGGAGAGGAGAGAGATTTTTTGGCATGACATGAAGCTGTGAAAAAAACAAAGTTTTATTGAGCTGATAAGATCTATTATGTATAATGTCCACTTCTGGGTGGTCAGACGATTGAACACACACACACACACACACACACACACACACACACACACACACACACTTCAGAGGGCTTGCCGTCTGAGAAAATCAACAAAATAGCACAAATACAAAAATGTGTCTCTGCCTTTGTAGCAGCAGGTTTGTGCATCTCTGTGAAGTGTGTGTGTGTGTGTGTGTGTGTGTGTGTGTGTGTGTGTGTGTGTGTGTGCATAGATGCTGAAATATATCTTTGATAACAAATGTCCCGGGATCCAGACCAATCTAGTCGATAATGATGGAGAGCATCTGTGAGCAGAACAGCGTCCAGAGAGCAATACATGTCTGAGCGTGTATATATATATATATATATATATATATGTGTTGGTGTGTGTGTGTGTGAGTGTGTGTGTGTGTGTAAAATCTAGGCATAAAGACACAGAGAGAGAGAGAGAGAGAGAGAGAGAGAGAGAGAGCTGGAGCGACTCAGAGAAACAAAAAGACAGGAAAAGAGAGAGTGGTGAGACATCTTGAAAGATAGTGGGAGTATGAGATGGAAAGAAAGAACAGGTGAACAAGTGATGGAAAGAGAGAGAAAGGGAAGAGAGATATGACTCACATGGTGGAGAGCGAGTGCAGGGTGGAGAAGGCTCCCGGGGCGATGCTGGAGATCCGGTTGTCGTACAGCGACAGCAGACGCACTGAACTCAGACCCGTGAATGTACCGTTTTCAATGCAGCTGATCTGGTTGCTGCGCAGCATCCTGGACACACACACACACACACACACACACACACACACACTTAGTAAGTAAACGCTAAGTAGTTAATATTTTCAATTTTACTTTTTTAAGAATGGAATGAATACAATGAAATCTGGCATATACACTAAAGCAGCCACTCTGGTGTTTACCTTCCATACCTTATATCTAAACTAAAATAATCAAACCACACCCAAAACAGCAATCTGTTTATTTTGGGGAGAAGATTGAGTGATTTTCCTTCAAAAGTCCTGGAGTATTTTCTTTTACTTCTACCTCTACTTGACTAAAATAGTACTTTAGTACCCAGTACTTTCGGTGGATAAAAAGAGGGTGGTGAAGAGAATGAAAGAAGACTCGTAATGAGTAAATTCAAACCAGACCCAATATGACAACAATGACAGAGTCTGTAATATGACATTAGCCTTTGATATACGGACATTTGGGACCAGGCTAACTGAGTTAGTTAGCATTAGCTATCTCTGGGAAACGCTAACCCAGTTAGCAAGGCTATTACTGGAGCAGGGAGCCTCTTAACTTAATACAGACACAGCCCTGATCGCATTAGAGAGTCATTAGCCAGCATATATATACATGATAGCATTAGCTAGTCATTAGCCAGCAAACGCAGACAACATAGCATTAGCCCCTGGGTTCTTAAACTATGGGTTGTGACCCAACATTGGGCGCTGGCCCATTTCTGGTGGGTCCACACATAAGAGGAATGGCAGTATGTTGTCATGAGTCTTGATTCCAGGGTGAGTAAGTTTCTCATTTGGGTCAGGCACTGGAAATGTTTAAGAGGCTCTACATGAGCCAGTCGCTAGCAAAGGTCACAGTCTGGACGGCGTAAGGCATCATCAGCTGGCATTCAGAACCATAACAGCATCTGCTGGCCATTAGCAAGAAACAGTCATTCAGACAGTAAAAAAGATCAATGTAAAGTTAAGTAGCTTTACAAACAAACATGGTCAAAAGTAAAACAACTTTCTTATACATATACAATAAATATATTTATGTTATTTTCAGTATTTTCAGTACTCTAAGTGTGATTGGAAAGACCTACAGGCCAAGAGAGACCCCCCGGAGCTTTAGCCTGTTGAACAAAGAGGCCAATACCGACATACATGCTGTACACAAACACACAAACATATACACACACATGCAGACACACATACATACACACACACTACTTACAGAGTTTTTAGTCCAGCGAGGCCTCTGAACATGCGTCCCTGCAGTGCGGTTAGCTTGTTGCCTGTCAGCAGCAGCTCCAGGACTCCACCCGCCCCGTCAAACACACCCTCACGGATGTCCCGCAGCTTGTTGTTGCTCAGGTTGCTGCAGGGAGGAAACAGGCAAACCATTTACACTGCGCTCGGATGTACTTAGATGCATGCGGTAGTATGTAACACACACAGGGAGGGGAACATACACACACTTGTACATAAACACACACACACACAAAAGGGGTACACACACACAAACATGCACCCTCCCATTTGAATTACAGGAATCAATCATGTCACTTCAACTAATAATAAATAAATACATAAATAAATAACACTCTTTCATCTAAGTGTCTCTGTCTTGTACAATAGATATTCTGATAGGAGACAAGTGGTTACACATAACAGCTAAGAGCTAACAGCTATCACACACACACACACACACACACACACACACACACACACACACACACACACACACACACACACACACAATTAAATGAGAAAGTGGTTGCAGACATCATGAAGGTGATCACTATCTCTCCTTCTGACACAAAATGAAAAGAATGAAACTGAAAAGAGAGAATTGGCGACACAGACAATAACTTGAGATGATAGCTATCACAACTAGCCTTCATTCATAGCTAGCTTTGTGCTGCCTCTTATCAGCTGAGGAGAGGGGAGGAGAGGAAAGGAGAGGAGGGGAGGGGAGGGGAGGAGAGGAGAGGGGAGGACAAGAGAGGAGAGGAGGGAAGAGGAGAGGAGAGGAGAGGAGGGGAGGGGAGGAGAGGAGGGGAGAGGAGAGGAGAGGAAAATAAATGAGGTAGAGGAGAGCAGTTGGGAAGGGCACAGAGGAGATGAGGAGAGGAGAAGAGAGACAATGAAAGACAAGGAGATGAGGAGAAGAATTGAGAAGATAGGAGACAAAATGAGAGGAGGAGAAAGGAGGAGAGAGGATGCAAGGAAAGGAGGAGGGCAGAAGATCAAAAAAAAGGATTGGATCAGAGAGAAGGAGAGAGGAAGATATTGGGGGAGACAACATGTGAAAAAGGGAGGAGAGGAGGAGAGGAGAGGAGAGGAGAGGAGCTAAATGGAAATGAGCTCTGGCCAATCTATATTGTCAGTGACACAGCTAGATGGTTAGCAATTTCCTCTCCAATAAATCGACTGCTGGTCTCTACTCTGTCTTCCTCTATCTCCCTCTGACACACGTGCACACACACGCACACACGCACACACACACGCACACACACACACACACACACACACACCCAGAGTAAGTTGTAGATAAGGATTGACTGTAAATCTGAAGTGAAGGCCCATCCTCTATGTCATTTAATATTCACTTCCTCCCTCCACCCTCTCCCTCCCTCTCTCCTTCCCTCTCCTCTTCCTCTTCTTCGACTTGCTCGTCTTCAGCCACTCCTCTTCCTCCTTCCACTTCTCTATTATTTCCTCCTATTTTCATTCCCCTTCCACTCTGCATGTATTAATCTCATCTATATCTTACCTTCCTACATCCTATCATCGCTTCTTCCTCGTCCCCTTCCCATCCTCCCTCCTTACTTGCATTCATCCTCCCTCCCTCCCTCCTTCCCCTTTCTTCCTCTCATTCCCCCCCCTCTCTATCTCCTCCTTTCCTCCCTTCCCTCTCTCTCCCCCGACTTCCCTCCATCTTCTCTTCTATCCCCCCTCTCCATCATCTTGCATCCCCTCTCCTCCTCTGTCCACCTTCTTCCGTCTGTTCTCATCACCTCCCCAGCCTCTTTCTGACATTTCTTTATTGCAACCCCGCCTTCCATCCTTCCCTCCATCTATCATGTACAGAAGGAAGCAGGGAAAAGCTGAAACAACAGTAATCTCCCATTAGAAATAACCAGGAATTGTGTGTCCACTTGAAACAGCCCCTCCCTCCAAACTCCTCCTCTTCCTCTTCAGTCCCATCTCTCTCTCTCCGTCAAAAATGAAAAAAAAAAAGGAAATACGTACATCTTCCTCAGGTTGGGTAGCTTCTTAAACATCCCTGTAGCCTCCAGGACTGCAATGTCATTGTCGTTCAACCGCCTAGAGAGAGAGAGAGATAGAGATAAAGAGAGATAAAGAGAGATAAAGACTTTGACTAAAAAATAACCAACACACATACACACACAGAAAAGATGGAGAGAGAGACTGAAAAGTGAGGGGAGGAATGACCGTATGAAGGTTAACAGGCCTTCTGTGACTGCTGAGGTATGGATGCAGCACAAAACCGGACTTAGGAAATAATAAAAATAAAAAAAGACTTATTGGAGAAGAGAGTGTGAAGAGAGTGAGGAGGAGAGGAGAGTGAAGAGGAGAGAAAAGCCGTGAATCTTTTCTATGCAGTCATCAATACTCACACTGCCGTAAGCCAATTGAAAACAGTTAGAGAGACAGGAAGCTAGACATCTGCTTTATTGAGGTAATTTGTACTAAAATCAGCTGCTAAAAGGGTGCTCTCTCTCCCTCCCTCTCCCTCTCTCTCTCTCTCTCTCTGTGTGTGTGTGTGTGTGTGAGACAGAGACAGAGAGAGAGAGAGAGAGGGAGGGAGAGCGAGTCTCCATGCTGGAGGGAAACACTCTAATGGGACAGAGGAGGGGGGATTAAAGGATAGATGAACCTGGACCGAGCCAACCCCCGTGGTGAATAGATGCTAGCTGCAACCTGCTCTTGGTGGAAGGTTTGATTCATATTGTGAAGAGTTTAAACCGGATATATGAAACTCAAATGCATCTCAGTATGCACAGTACGTCTTCATTAAGGGGCAATTAATACTCTTAACTGATACTTTCATTCTGTTTGTGCACTTTCGCGGCCTGTGTCAAGGAGTTTTATGGCCTGTGGGAAAGGAGAGTAAGAGAGAGAGAGAGAGAGAGAGAGAGAGAGAGAGAAAGAATGATAAGCCGTCAGCTCAGCTACAGCCTCCCCTGATTTCCCCTGATAAGGCAGGGTAGAGGGTGGGTGTGTGTGTGTGTGTGTGTGCCAACTTCATGTGGCCTCTGAAACCCCCGCTGGTTGGTTGTATTCTTAGGGAAAAGGCGAGTGAGTGAGAGAGAGAGAGAGAAAAGAGAGAGAGAGAGAGAGAGAGAGATGGTGTGACGTGCCCTCCAACCAACCGTGAAGGACAAAATTTAGTTTTTTGACATGAAACACCCTGGGAGCGAATAGAGAGAAAAAGAGGGAGGAGGAGAGAGGGTCGATTGGAGGAAAGGAGCATAGAGAGAGATAGAGATGGAGAGAGAGAGAGAGAGAGAGAGAGAGAGCGAGCTGGGGGCCTAATGGTCTGTGGGATACTGGCACTATTAGTTATCTGAAGCGGTCGCCATGGTAGAAGTCCGGCGTTATACAGCAAACCTTCACATGGACTGTCATGACGGCCGTCCTGCATTAACGCCGCAGTGGTAGAAGTACAACAGCGACAGCCACGGCAGACGCTCCCTCCATCTTTCACCCACCTTTTTTTTATTCTGTAATATTAGCCAGAACTTTTTTAGCTTCTGGCTGGACTCCTGCTTCCTGCCTGGAAACGTTAGCTTACTGAATCATTGGATCAGGAAGCGAGCGACTTGAAGGTTATATGGGACTCGCTGATTTAAGCGGCAAGTCGTCTTTCCTCCGACGGTTCCCGAGGTGTTTTCATAGCGAGTCGGGGAGCTG
The DNA here is from genome assembly GCA_034670405.1 of Hoplostethus atlanticus. Taxonomy (NCBI): domain Eukaryota; kingdom Metazoa; phylum Chordata; class Actinopteri; order Trachichthyiformes; family Trachichthyidae; genus Hoplostethus; species Hoplostethus atlanticus. The sequence continues at coordinate 81,851 of JAXDDX010000032.1, forward strand.
TGGTCTGAACCATCTGTATCTGTTTACTGTGTGTTTCCTAAGTCGCTCTAATGACTTATGAACAGTTACCAAATCCTTGAGCTTTTTCCTCTTTGAAAATGAGATTAAATGTGATCTGTCGCTCTCCGACCTCATCCATACCTCAGCGCCAAAACGCTCTGTGTTTATTTCGGTAACTCCAATAAATTGTGAAAACAGTTTCCTAATTTTAAACCTTTTTTCTTTGAAATCAGATTACAGTAAGCCCAAGACATCCATTACTCCAAACCTCATTCGTGCTTAACATGTTTTCTTCAGCAACTTTAATGAATTCTGAACAGCCACCCATGTTTTAACCTTTCATTGTAATCAGATTACTGTACTCCTGTTGCACGTCATCTATTACTCCCTAACCTTATCCACTCCGTTCTCCGGCAGTGAAATGAATGATCCATGGGACTACTCGGTATTCTGGTGTAAGACCCTTCGCCAGACATGATGATGGCTCTTCTGGGACTCGGAGGGGGAGATGGAAAGACTGTTGAAAAGCATTTTGGTCTGGGAGTTAAAAATGAAAAGTGACGTTGATGAGGAGAGAGAGAGAGAGAGAGAGAGAGAGAGAGAGAGAGAGGTAAAGATGTGTGTGAGCATTCGATGCTTGTGTGCATTTGTGTATGACCTTGCATGTGTGCATGCCTACATGCGTGTGTATGTGCCTGTGTGTGTGTGTGTGTTTCCATGTAATTGTTGTACGTGTGTGCCTTTTTACCGTCATCCCTTTCACACACATGACCTGGGAACATGGGTGTCACCTCATGACATCATCATATGTAGATGTCAATATATCAGTATCAAATGAATACCTTGGTACTGTTTCTTCATGCGGTTGCCTGTGTGTGTGTGTGTGTGTGTGTGTGTGTGTGTGTGTGTGTGTGTGTGTGAGTGTGTGTGACTTACAGGTCGGTGGTGTGCTCGGGGAGGTGGGGAGGCGTACGGGTCAGTTTCAGATTGGAGCAGTCCACCACGGTGCCCTCGCAGCGGCATTTCTCCGGACACACCAGGTCCTGGAAACACTCCCCACTCAGACGGCTACGATAGTCCTCCTGACCTAGAGAGGGGAGGGAGGAAGGGAGGGTGTGGACGAGGGGGGGGGTAGAAGGATGGAGGGATGGAGGGAGGAAGGAGACAGAGATGGAAATAGGGAGAGGGTGTGAGAAGGATGTAGGGATGGTAGAGGTTCAGAAAGAAGCAGACAAATGGGGAGGGAGCACAGACAGAAGGAGGGAGGAAGATGGAGAGAGTAGATGGAGGGGCAGAAAGAAAGACATGCCGACGACCAGCGAGGTAGACAGACGAAGGGAGAAACCAAAGACAGACAGAAAGAGAAGGCATCAGACGTTTTTAATACATCTTTTAATACATCTTCCTAAGACCAGATATGGAGACATTCATGTCCCGCTAAATATAAACAGTATAAAACAAACACACAGACATGCAGACGATTTCATGATAGTCTGCTGGAGCGTCATTGTTTGGAAAATTCAACTTTTAGCTGTCAGAGGCTGTAAGAAAGAATTTCAAAGACTTAAATGTGTTCAGATCTACGTCACATTTTGAGAGAGGACCGTCTGTAGTGTCTGCTGCAGCGCTGTGGACTCGGAATAGATGCAGGACCGATGCAGCAAAAAAGGGGGGGAAATTCTACGACGGCTACCGCTGTAAATCAGATTTGTGTGGATGCGGCTTGTAGATAAATGTGGTTTAACCCAGGACGCGTTTGTTTAACGCGGCGTGCCAGAAAGCCTCGTCTGTTATTTGGATATATGCAAGGCAGATATTTATTTATGGCTGCTAGACGCCGCGGGATAGACCTGTTTTACATCATGCAGCACTTCTGTTGGCGCGCCACATACACCTTTTATGGTTCTCACGGTTATCGTTGTCTCTCTCTCTCTCTCTCTCTCTCTCTCTCTCTCTCTGTCTCTCTCGCCTCACCCCCCCCACCCTCGTCCGCCTATCTGTTCTCTGTCACTTGAACCTTTTCAGTTTTTTCTTCCTCTCTCTCCTATCAAGACTGCTCTCATGTTGGCACAGACTTTAAAGTTTTCCTCCTCATTTTCTATCTTTCATTCTCTTTTCTCTACTTTTCTACTGGCACACACTCTTTATGGCTCATCTGTTCCCTGTCTGTCCTTGTTAAACAACCCAGACCACCTATTGAGAGGTCGATTGCAATAAACAACCTGGATTTTTGGACTCAGTATGTGATCCCTGTGCTGTGAATTTATTCTTTTTGGGAGAGTTGGTTGGTTGGCTTCTTTCAGTGGTAGCACTCTTTGGATTTGTGCTCAGACGGCCATGTCGGATAACAGGTTGACAGAAGGTACAGGGCAAGAGAGGGGGGAAGGATGGTAGGAAGGAAGGAAGGAAATAAGGACAGAAGGAGGGAAAATGAATAATATTCTTCCACACACAGCAGGAAAGAATGAGGAAACCCGTTTCTCTTGACAGCGGTGGTTTGGTCCTTGTCATCATCATTTTCCCTGTCTTTCTCACTGGGAACAGAAAAGGGTGAAGGGGTCTTTATAGAAGCGGTGGGATCAGCCATGCCAGTCACTGAAGCACTGCCATGCTATTGGTTAATTTAACAGAGGAGGCGGGTGTACCTAGCATTTCGTTGTGTGTGGTTTGAAGCCCTATTGAGATGTTACTTAGGCGATACCTTCCAGTGGAAACCACGTAAAGGTATCAGTAGAACTGAAGAATTACAACTTATGCTATCTATCATATATAAAGCAACTGTTGAACCCTTGCTTTCTGCTCCAAGGCGTGTGGTTGGCTGGGAGAGGTGGGTGTGGCTAGCAGCTCCTTGCGTGTGATTGGCTGGGAGAGGCAGGTGGGCGTGTGCTAGGCGGTCCCTGGCGCTTGACGGAACCATGTGATGTCACAATAGGCGGGGCCACATGGTTAGATCAAGCACAAGAGACAGCTGCACGAACCAATCAGAATGCAGGTCCACACAGGAGGAAGCCGGGGCAACAGATGGGCCGCACCAACAGAATGCAGGTCCACACAGGAAGAAGGCGGGGCAACAGACAAGCTGCACCAATAGAATGCAGGTCCACACAGGAGGTTAGGTGGGGCCAGAGAACTGTCCACCAATAGAAAGAATGTCCACAGACATGGTCCAGAGAGGAGGAAGGAGATGCAAGGAGAGGCAGGGGGCCACAGAGAGCAAGGGCTGAAGCAAAGAGGACAGTCTGTAATCTAGTTATCTGGAGCAGCTCAATGGGCAGAGCATGGCACCAACATTAGGGGTTCGCTTACCACTGGGGCCATCCACGCTAAAAATGTATGCACTCATGATACTGTAAAGCACTTTGGATAAAAGCGTCCACCATTTGATATCATCGGTGATGCTTTTTATCGTTTTCCCCCAGGCTACACCCCGTTTTAGAAAGTGGAGCGTGGAAATCTCATGTCAGAAAATAGTCTTGCGGGCACAGCTCTCAGACAGCAATCATCTAGATAAGACTGTTACTTGACTTGTGATAGGAAGACAACATATGGTATTAGTGCTTATAAAAATTCTGTCCTGTTGACACAATCTCAATATTTGACTTTTCTAATCCTAACACTTAGTAAAGGAAAAATACCTGTAGGGACCATGGATCATCCCTACAGACAATAATCTCAACCAGGCAATCCCAGTCAAAACAAAGTGTACAACAGGGGATGCACAGCCGAGTCACTTTGTCTTGTAAACGGATGATTTGCTGCCAGCTTTGTTTGAGAAATCTCAAATCGTTTGTGAGGGAACTTCATAAAAACAAAACAGCAATGAGCCGAAAAAAAGGCACATTATTTAAGACAGGGAAAACAAAGCAGAGAGGCACACACACACACACATACACAGTGGGCGGCAGTTTATGGCCAATCCCCGCTGAGTTAGTTATTGTTTTGCTTCAATATACTGAATTGGTCCGGGTTGTAATTAGTGAGACCCATGGCTCATATCAGAGAAAAAAACAATAATACACTAATACCAGAGAGACAGAGAGTGACGTGTGTGTGTGTGTGTGTGTGTGTGTGTGTGTAAACCTATGCATATTTCTACATTCATACCAATGCATGTGTACAAATGTGTGTGAATGAATTTGTTTTTACTGTATGTACTTTTTATGTGTGTTGATGTTTGTTTTCTGACCCTGTGAGGTGACTGTGTGCGTGCATGTGTGTGTGTGTGTGTGTGTATTTATGTGTGCACGTGTGGTAATCCCCTACCTGTGCACCTGAACTTTTTGCCTTTAACCTGGCTGATGCGTTTGTTGGCCAGCCGTCTGGGGTGGCTGCAGCGCGCCCCGCTGGTCTCTATGGGGTTGTCAAACAGATAGTCTGCCAGCCACTTCAGATGACAGTCACACATAAAGGGATTCTGGGCCAGGTGACTGTGGGGGGGAGAGAGAGAGAGAGAGAGAGAGAGAGAGAGAGAGAGAGAGGGGAAGAGGATGTAGGTAAAGGTAGACAGGCGGAGGGAAAATGGTTTGTCATGGGAAGGGGAAGAAGGGGAAGAGGACAAGAGGGAGATAAGATGAAAGTGAGGGAGGGAGGAGAGAGAGGGAGGGAGAAAAAGGGGATGGAGGGTGAAAAAAATCAATGCGAAATCTCATCAAAAAGAAGAACACATACTCACCACAATTCAAATAAATAACTCTCTTGAAAAGTCGTATGTTAACCTGCAACCTCACACCATGCAGTGGTAGCTGAGGTGTCGGTGTGTCTAGACTCACAGTGTCTTGATGGAGCGCAGCGGGGCGAACAGTCCTTTGCTGATGGTTTGTAGTTTGTTGTCGTACAGCGACAGCAGGTTGAGGTTCTGCAGGTCTTGGAAGGTGTTGACTCTCAGACAGTTGATCTTGTTGGCGTTCAGCAGCCTGGCGGGAGACAGAACCAGCATTATATATTTAGATATATCAGCTCTATTATTTAGCTTTGTTAGCTCTGCACGCTAGACAAACAAAGAAGAGAACCGTATGTGCAGATAATGATGGAAATTATTTCTGTCAAGCGACCAATATCATCCTCTTCTCCTGTCCTCTCTTCATTTTTTCCCCTCCTAGTCATTATTAGATTTTCTGGCGATGCATCTGAAAATTGCAGTTATATATATATACACAATATATATATATGTGTGTGTGTTTTATAGGAGGAGGAGAATGTATACTGTTCGGCTGGGGTGGTTTAATATCTTAATAAGAGGTAGAGAGAAATGTAGCTAGAGAAGAGGTAGAGCAGGAAGACGTGATGGAAGAGGAATGGAGTGAGATAGAGAGAGGACAGGTGAAAATTGAATTTGGAGTGATACAGATAGACATGTAAGGAAGACAGACAGGCTGACAGCCAAAATAGAGGAGAGAGAGACGGGGAAAATGAGAACGGCGAGAGAAGGACCAAGTAAATGACAGGAAGGCATTTCTTCTCCTCTTCCACCTTCCCTCCCTCCCTCCCTCCACAGCTCCACTTCACTAGCTAATACAACCATGTGGTCAGGGTTTTCACTGTATTTCTCTCTCTCTCTCTCTCTCTCTCTCTCTCTCTCTCTCAAACACACTGGTTTCCTCTCACACACCCGCTGTTTACTACACTCTCTCTCTTTCTCTCTCTCCTTCTCTCTTTGTCTGACAGGTGACTAAGTTGGTACAGCGGCTGAGCGTAATCATCTCAAGCCATCCTAACGAGCGGCTATACCGACACAAACACACTCACACACTCTCACACACACACTCACACACACACACACACACACACTCACACACACACACACACACACACACACACGGGCTGCTCTGCGACATATCCACGCCTCATTAGGCAGCTCACAGGGGGAACTAATTACTCGAAGCTGCACCGGTAAAACAAAGCAGCACAGACAATATAAACAACAGACCAGTAGCTATACGGAGCAATAAACACATCTTCGCCGTCGTGTGGAAAAAACACTTAACTCCGCTTTCGTCACATACACAGAAAGGTTTACACGCTCCTCCATGTGTGCCGCATCGGCTCGAAAGCCAATGGATCATTTTATAGTTTCAAAAAAAACAAAAAAAAAACCGTCCTCGATACGTCATCCTCAAGTTCCTGGTGAACTGAAACACCGTTTGGACACGTAGCCCCTGCTGAACGAGCGCCAACCCTAAAACTAGTCACTCGGTCATGTTATAGTCATTTAGTCAGTCACACACCAAGTTTAATCGTCCCCATGGAGCAGCCACACCAAGTATGTTCTGTACTTCCTGCCTGCAGCGGTGTGACAAGGTGTGACAGACATGCTTCCCTAATCAAGGGCTATTTAAATGGTAATGATGTTGCGTCAGACATCCTCGGACATGAAAACGCTGTCTTCTCTCTCCCTGCAGCCGTTGTTTCTATATCTCTCTCTCTCCCACCCTGTCTATCCCACCTCACTCTCTCCACATCCATCCATCCACCCGTCTATCCATCCATCTCTCTCTCTCTCTCTCTCTCTCTCTGCAGCCTGCATCCAAATGATCTGCCTAAGCTCGTAAAAGGTGTTTGTGGGTTAGATTCACTCATCCTCATTCTCTCTGCTTCACTTCACTTTTACGACGGAAAAAGCCCAGAACATTAGCTTCTTTCTGCAGCGGACTGCGGTGTTGGCGGGGGACCGTATGCACCGTCTATACACACCGATGCAGCCATTACAGAAACCAGACGTTTCGCTGCATGCTGAACTACTGCTGCAGTTTGACTCCAAACCCAGGAGGAACTATTGGGAAAAAACCTAATGTACTCATTTGGTTCTTGTTTAACATTCAAGACTTGTCTGCACGTGCACACACACACACACACACACACACACACACACACACACACACACACGCAGGACAGAAAGAGGATAAATCCATAAAGAGGGACGTCTACAATGGCTGCTGCGCTGTAGCAATGATTCCCAAGAGGACGTTTTGTCATGTAATTACCGATGAACAGTGAAGCGCCTCGAGGGTCTTCATCACCAAAGTACCGCTATGCCTTTGAGATATCCACGGCTCGTGCGCCATATACTCCTGCAATAATACCCATGAGGCCATCCTTTGCTGTGATTACCGGTATGAAGGTGATGTAGCGAGATAAGACCTGCTTGTGCCAAGTAATGTGGGTATCACCACATCATCAGAATCAGAAAATCATGTAAAGGATTAAATACAGATGAAGCATTATGAGGCTCCCACTGCAGTCGATTCATCAGTACCAAATTAAGAGACATTGGAAGTAAATTATGGTACTTTTTAAAGGATACTAGGGAACTAGGGAAGTCGTTGGATGACAGAAAATGGAAATATCAAATTTAGGAATAGGAGTTAGTTCAGTCCCAGCAGTTGTTGCTTGAAACATCGCTTTACTTTACTTAACCGACTACAACGGAGTGTCAGAGTGTATAGTCTATAGCTATTTTATTTTACATTTTACATTTTTGACAAGATACACATCCCACTTCTCTGTTTACCAAGAATAAAAACGTGCCAACATTGGGGAGGGACCTGTATTTAGGTACTTAGGCACTGGATTGTTACCGAGTCAAAACCACATTGTGCTTCTTCAGTATTTCAGCTTGTGTGTGATTTTCTTTTGTTTATTGAATAATGAGTTTCAGTTTTTTGCCGGGGGGGACCACACACACAGATACAGACCACACAAACACACATGAACACAGACAGTACTTACAGTAGCTGCAGGGAGACCAGTCCATCAAACAGTCCCTTGGGGAGCTCAGTGATCTTGTTGCCGTACAGCACCCTGCGCAGGACAGTCAAGACAACATCATATAAGCACTTGCGGTACATACAGGGTTTTCCTCACATCTGAAGCCCAGTATACAGTGCAGTGAAATACTTTGGATATTATTCCTGATCTAACCAGCAACTTGAGAACTGAGGACTACTCTGCACCGCTATCTTATGGTGTCGTATCCCACTACAGGGTTTGAGCACCAAAAGGGGATTTTCATCTCCAGGCCTCTAGTTGATGCTCATAGGCAGAACGACGGACAATAAGTGGGCAGTCGGGGGTTACATTACTTTTGTGCATTTTCTTTTCTCCATTGCGCTGTAAAGCGGTAGCAATTAATAAAGTTGTAACGCTAAAGAGAGGCGTAGCAGACGTTAAGAGAGACTAGTGAGCTGCATCCGTGTGATTCTGCGATATATTTCCTTGCATAAGGCTTCTGAATTATTTTCACTACTGATGGTTGCCATGTGCTCTTAAGGAGTCTTCAATCCTCCTCATCCCCTGTACAAATCCACTACTGATGTCACCACCAAAGGCAAGGAAATCCCTGAATATATCAGTAGCGACTGAAAAAGCGATCACGCTCACCGAGTACGAGAAACTACTTGTGGTGAGTAGAATAAGTATCAAAGGAGAAACGTCACTCAGAAAACAGCGCTGAAGCTTATAGTTAATTTCCAGGTTTTTGTGTTTGTAGCTTTTTTTGTCAGTGCAGATTATAAAACACACACACATCACAGACGTTTCAGCAGCAGGGCTTCCCTCAGGGTGCACCCCGTTGTGGCCCGTCGATCTCAAACCCCCCGGAAAGCCGTTCGATTTGTACTTCGTATCGCAGTTGCAGTCATTTAATTCACTTGAGCAATTTTGTACTTTGCCACATTACACCTCAGTTGGCCTCCACCACATAAGTCGTGCCGCTCAGTGACATTCCTGTTCAAATGATGTGTGTGTGTGTGTGTGTGTGTGTGTGTGTTCGATCGTAACACCCTGCAGAGTTCACCTTGTCTGCCCCTTCTTGTCGCTCTGTCTCGTTTGAATGATCCAGATTGATTCAAATTAAACTGTCCTTCATGTTCTTATAACACTCAGAGACACACACAGACACCAAGTGATCACAGACACATACCGTAACACACACACACACACACACACACACACACACACACACACACACACACACAGTCCGTGCTCACACTCCACAGCATTGTGCTCCAACTGTCAACGTTGACAGCAACAACACATTTCTATTTGCTAAGTGTTTAAAAACTCAATTACTTTCCTGTCTTGCTGTCACTGTGTGTGTGTGTGTGTGTGTGTGTGTGTGTGTGTGCGCGTGCATTGTTGGACATGCCTGTATGTGTGTGTGTATGTGTGTGTGTGTGTGTGCGTGTGTCATACTTACAGTGAGGTGAGTGAGCGAAGGCCGCTGAATGCATCGGCTGCAATGTCTGAAATCTGGTTCTTACTCAAATCACTGGGGAAGAGAGAGAGAGAGAGAGAGGGGGAGAGAGAGAGAGAGAGAGAGAGAGAGGGAGAGAGAGGATAAGTGCATTAGCGTAATACACTGTAATGGGGTTCAGTCTATGTGAATGTCCTAGAACTGTCTGACAAATGATCATGACAGAATACATCAGGAGAGGTCAAGGCAAGGGGACAAGTATGAAGAGAGTGATTGAATGTGTAAGTAAACGAGGGAGGGAGAGAGAGGATATGTGGGAGAGAGAGAGAGAGAGCAAGGGAGAGGGAGGAGATGACGGAAAGAGAGAGAGAGCAAAAGAGAGAGTCAAGGGATGGAGAGAGATTGACAGAGGAAGAGACAGCGGGCAAGAGAGACAATGAGTGACTTGAGAGAGAGAGAGAGAGAGAGAGAGACTGGAAGGGGTGGCATGTTGAGTGCAGTTCATGTCACTCACTTCTCCCTCTGTAAGATATATTATTTAACACTTCTGTCGGGTTGAGCTTAAAAATCCATCTGAATGTGTGTGTGTGTGCATGTGTGTGTGTGTGTGTGTGTGCATGTGTGTGTGCATGAGTAAATAACCTTACAACCTTGCACAAGTCTGCAAGTCTGGCATTTTCAGGCATTTGCGTGATAAGGACATTTTTCGCCACTGAGCTTTACGTCTGTGGGTGACGAAAAGAGAGGGAGACAGAGAGAGCACGCAATTTTGTGTGTGTGTGTGTGTGTGTGTGTGTGTGTGTGTGTGTGTGTGTGTGTGTGTGTGTGTGTGTGCACTTGCCTCGTTATGTGTATGCAACTGTGTGTGTATATGTGTGATAAAGAGAGAGGGACAGAGGGAGTGATAGAAGATATATATTTGTAGTGTATTGACCTGTACAGTTGAGGTTTACATACACTTACACTTAAGATATCAGACTGGTCAGACTAAGAAACCAGACTTGTTTTTCTAATGTCTTGGCTGATGTCTTTAGATTTTCCCATGATGACAAGCAAAAGGACACTGGGTCTGAAGGGAGGTTCCCCAACTGACTCCCAATAATGACAATCAGCCAATCCGAAGCTTCTAAAGTCGTGAGCTGTTTTAAAGAGACAGTGAACTTGGTGTATGTAAAGTTTTGACCCACTGGAATTGTGATATTGTGAATTTAAAGTGAAATAATAATGATCAACTGGACAAAGCAGACATCCTGACTGACCTGCCAACAGACATGTACGGTAACATGACGTCTCTGGAGCGGCGATTCTTTTAGTTCTACTGGCTTCAACTTCCCACCTCAACTGTGTGTGTGCATGCAGCTAAAGCCTTGTCTTCAAGTGTGTTCAAGCATATGAATTCTATGCATGTCTGCCTGCTTGTGTGCATGCATGTGTGTGTGTGTGTGTGTGTGTATGTGTGTGTGGTTTTATGCAGACAGACTCACATCCTCTTGAGTTTCTTGTAGGCAGCGAAGCCTCCTGCTGGGACACTCTTAATCAAGTTCTGCTCCAAACGGCTAGAGACAGGGAGAGAGGGGGGGAGGGAGAGAGAGAGAGAGAGAGAGAGAGAGAGAGAGAGAGAGTGAGTGTTAATTTTTAACCAGCCTTTCTTTATTGTGCATTAAACAAAACATGCCTAGAACTTGTATTTGGCTTCTTATATTGCTAAACAGAGCAAAACAACAAACAACAAAACAACCAAACTAATACATTGAAAGAACATTCTGCAACACATTCCCCCCAAAAAACATAAGATGAGAGAAAACACATGAATACATCTTCAACAACAATACTCCAACATTTCCCACACCTGTTTCTAGAAACCAAACCAAGGACAGAGGAATCTTTTGATTTCATGAAGTACTGTTCACCCCGTAACCTTAGCCCAGGCACAACTGTACACTTTTTAGCATCTACAAAAATATTTCAGCTGGGTTGGTTGGTGATTAGCAGCAGGGGCCGGTCAAGGTCGTTCAAGGTGAAATATCGGCGGCGTGGCAATAACGAGCTTACATCTAGAAAGCTTGGCTCTCTGAACATCACCAGGCCCCGCACCAAAAACTGGGCTGGTCTCAAATTCAGAGGACTATCACGATTTCGTTGCTCATTGAGAGTCTGGCTAAGGATGCAGCGGAGAACCTGAACGCCTCCAACAGTAGAGTATGGCATCCAACTCACTGGGCTGCACTTGCTAACAAACTCGCTGTCACTCCACAAATATCTGAAAATAAGTCTGAGTCAGATCGCAGCATGCGGGGTTTAAATTTGGAGCTGTTTAAATGTGTAACTGACAATAACTCACGAACATGTTTCATCCTCATTTCTACCGTTTGTATCTGAAATGTTAATAAATCTATCTGATATTTTGCAATGCGACCAGAAGGCTCTCTTCTTTAGATGGAGAGTGTGTATTTATGAACACAGCCTAGGTTACTCAACTTTTCAGGCTAACAGGCCAAAGGGAATTTATTACATGTCTTTCCCTGGAAGAGTGCAGAGTCATTACAACACACTGGTAGTGTTATGATCATGTGGGGAGCCATCACAACCAGGCCTACAGCCCACCAGAAACTCAGCTTAGTTTAGTTTCTGCTCTAGACTCCAAGTCCAACTCCGGCTGACACATTCGTCCATGTCGCTCATACATCTTTCACTTCTCTCCTGTCACCTCTTTTCTTCAGGGAGGATGAGAGGAGAGAAAATGAGAGCAGACAAGCAGAAGAGAAGAGGAGGAGGAGAGAGGAGAAGAGAGGTCCATGCAGAGGAGGATGCGGTGAGGTCCCAAGGCCAACAGCAGGGTCAGCTGTCAGAATGATAAATGGGAATTAATCCACCCGTCTACTCCTCCTCCTCCTCATCCCCCTCCCTCAACTCCCTGTCCTGTTCTTGACCTCTGCTCCTCATCCCTCTCTCCTTCTCTGCAGCCCCCCCCCACACCTCTACCCTTCGTATCCACCGTTCCAGTTATCCATCCATCCATCTGTCCATCCATCTACCTCGTCTTCCTTTTAGCGAGGCGTATAAAAACGATGTTGAGAGAGAGATGTTGAAAAATGTATTGGATTATTGAATAAAACATTAGGTGATTCCTTGCAAGTCACTGCACAGTTGGACGCAATTCAATGCCCCCCCCTGCCAAAAAAACTTCTAAGCTCGCCTCCGTCTAGCTATTATCGTTTTCTCCCAAATGCCAGGAGGAGCCGGGGCTTCCTGAAATAATCCAATAAAGAAATACAAATCAATCCTCTCACTCTTCTTGCTGCGACGTAACAAAGTGGTCCTGCATCGCTGATCGTCTTTACTTGTGCTGTAAGTTATCGCTTAAAGGACAATTCCTCCCTCGGATACTCCCACACCGTTACATATCATCAATACGTGATGTTCAACTCATTCCAGGAGTCATTTTGGGACTTTGGTGTACCCACAATCCCTTAACTCGTCTGCTTCTACTTCGGTTAGACATTTCTTACATTTCCCAGAATGACTTTCAACGGCCCTGAACGTTGCATTCAGTACGTATAGCCAGAGAGAGCAAGATAGTGATAGTGATAGTAACAGGAAGGGAGTTTGTCCGGTCGGGATAAACAGTGGCGCCACTTACTACAACCACAACCTGTCTTGTGGCTGCATTGCATTCTGGTCTATTGAGGCTCTTGGTGGAGAAATTGGTGTCTCTGCCTCGTCTATGATGGATGATTGTTGAACGTCAGCACAAAATGTCTAGAAAGACGCCCTCGTTCTTTGATTCTGCCACCAAAACCTGATGTTTACCCTTGATGTTTTCTGCCATTAAACTCCATCATAGCTGCACTGGACGTATGTCAATGTGACGTGACCTTTACCTTTGGCTACTTATCTGCAGGAATAAGACAAATACACCACCAAACAACAAAATATCCTTTAATACAAGCAACGTACCCTTATAATAAGGACTTGAAAGCAAGTCTTCATCACTTTTACTGCGGTTAAATGCAATTTGGTTGAGTTTATTGCACTGCTGTGTGACTGCTCCTCAGTAACTCTTACGTGGCCCTGGCTTTGAATGCAACACAATCCTTACAGGTGCCTGTTTCTCACTAAATCGCCCCCCACCCAACCCCCCGGCAGCCAACAACACTCATTTCAACTCAGGGGTCAAAACAAATCAAGGCAATCTGCACACACAACAAGTTACAAATGATATCTGGGAGCAGTACAACAAGGTTGAGACAAAGACACTTAAAGGCTCAATATCAGAGGATGTGTAAAGGGGAAGACATTTGACGGGGTAATATGAACAGATCTATACGGTGAGGGGAATGAGTGATTGTTTGGTTAAACAACAGATTGAAACAGGAGATTGGCTTGGCAGGTGAGTGTGTGTACACAATTCACTCAAACACACACACACACACACACACACTGTGCATTTATAACCTCTGTTGCTCTGTAAAGCACTTTGGGACAAAATGCCTTTATGAATCAATCTGACTTGAGTGGACACACATACACACATTTATACATACAGAGTAGCCTTCACACAAATCTACACTCACGTAACATATAGATTGGCTTTCTATCACACACTCACACACACACACACACACACACACACTCACACACACACTTCTTGGCAGTGATCCTTTCCACCAGCCCACAGAGAGATGACTTTGTCCCGACTGGAGGACTGACAATACATCATCCTATTACACTCTATTGTTTCTGGCTGCAGCAACAACAGTTATTGTAATGGATCCAAACTTAATTCTATGTGTGTGTGTGTGTGTGTGTGTGTGTGTGTGTGTGTGTGTGTGTCCTAGAGACTCAAACAAGATGCGTGTATGGGTAAATATATGTGTAGGTGTGTGCATGACTCAATCAGAATGTGTGTAGGTGTAAGAATGCCATGTGCTCAAGTGTGTACATTTATTTGTGTGTGTGTGTGTGTGTCTTCACAGCAGAATCTGCAAGCATGTCTTATCTGCAAGCTTGTGTATTAGCCTGTGTGTGTGTGTGTGTGTGTGTGTACATTACTTATGCTGGGGAGGTATAGCGGTATTAGCGTAACATTACAGCGGTCCAATTGCTCCTTTACTCACAGAGCAATCAACCCGCTGTCCTCTGTACAAAATAAACAGGGTACAGCGATCAATACGGATATCAAACACGTCCCACTGTGATGTGTACGTCTGTGTGTGTGTGTGTGAGAGAGAGAGAGAGAGAGAGAGAGAGAGAGAGAGTAAAGGGAGAGAGTGTGTGAGATGATGGATAGATAGGGTGAGAGAGAAAGCGAGGCCGGGTGAGAGTGTGGTTGCAATCTCAAACAAGATGCCGAAGGGAAACAAACTCACCATACTTGTGTCACACACACACACACACACACACACACACACACACACACACACACACACAAAGGTCTAGTTCATCTTGGTGAATCAACCACCTACCTGGCCACATGGAGAGTCTAGAAATCAATGTCAAACTGTGTGTGTGTGTGTGTGTGTGTGTGTGTGTGTGTGTGTGTGTGTGTGTGTGTGTGTGTGTGTGTGTGTGTGTGTGTATGTGCTCAGAATAAGAATTGTTCATTTGTTTTTCCCCCCATTTACCCGGTTTGTGTGCAACGTGGTACGGAGAAGGAAAATAACGCTTACATCTCCACGATCCCCTCCGGCAGGTTGGCCGGGATGTCGGTCAGGCCTTTGCGACGGCAGTCCACTATGTTGTTGTTACAGGTGCAGCTGGACGGACACACCGCCACCTGGGGAACGCAGGTCCTGGGCTCTGACTGGGCTGGACCTGGGGGAGGGGGGGGGGGGGGAGAGATCAGGGTCAGAACCATGTATACACATTGGCTGATATTTAACCAATACTGGCCTACAGTCTGTAAAAGAGCTGCTAAGTCTTTTAGTGTCTCAATGCTGTTAAAGGCTTTTCCATCCTGCCACTGTTCAACCAGTGTGTGTGTGTGTGGGCGGGGGGAGGGGGGGGGGGGTATTTCAAGTGGAACCAATTTTATGAAAAAATAAAAATCTGTTGTACTCGGTCACGGGGCCACACAAATACAATTCTGGGGCGAAACACCGAATCACTGAAATTGTGCCAGTTTTTAGCATGAAACTGGCATGAAATATCGGCAGATAGAGAGAAGGGGAGGTTAGAGGAGGTACGAGAGGAGAGAGAAACGTCGGGAAGGAGGTAGGAAAGGAGAGAGAGAGAGGGGAGGCAAAGATGGCAATAAAGCACGAAAGGAAAGGAAGAAAAAGCTGTTATTGACACCCAAGGGAGAGGAAATGAGAAAGTGCAGTGAGAGCAGGTCCAATATAGGACATAGGCAGAAAGAAGAGGCTAGAGGCTAATAAAGAGTCAGCCTGACAGTCTATTAGCAGAGAGAGCTGAATCAGAGGCCTATAAACACTCCATATATTACCTGCAGCTGATAACA
>JAXDDX010000032.1:100000-105000 GCA_034670405.1 Hoplostethus atlanticus
ACACACACACACTTCTCCACCTTCGCTGCTAATGAAATCAGGGACATCTCTAAACATTTGATTGAATGATTCATTTTATAAAAGCAACAAATTCAATAAAGGGATTTGAGGAGGAAGGAAAGAGGGACACAAAGCTTCATACAGAGGGAGGACGACGAAGAGGAGTAGCAGAGGAGGCGGAGGGAGTGAGAGATACAAAAACTTGATATGCAGGAGACAGAGAGGAGGAGGAGGAGGATGATGATGAGGAGGTGAAAGATAATGAAGAAGAGGAGGAGGAAGACGGCGCGAAGAGAAAGTGGAGGGTGTGACAGACAGAAAAACTTGATATACAGGAGACATGAAGGAGGAGGAAAAGGATGACGATGAAGAGGAAGAGCAGGAGAACGACGAAAAGGTTGAGGAGGAAGAGGAGGAGGATAAAAAAGAGGAGGATGAGGGGTGGAAAGAGGAGGAGGGAGTGACAGATGATAAAACTTGATATACAGGAGACAGGGAGGAGAAGGATGAGGAGGGTGATGAAGAGGAAGAGCAGGAGAAGAATGAAGAGGAGGAGGACAAGGAGGAGGGGAGGGAAGAGGAGCAGGAGGAGGAGAGAGTGACAGACAGGAGATACGGAGGGGGAGGAAGAGGAGGATGATGAAGAGGGAGTGTAGGAGAAATGGGAGGGAGTGAGGAACGCGAGAGAGAGAGAGAGAGAGAGAGAGAGAGAGAGAGAGAGAGAGAGTATAAACAGGGATGTGAATTAGGAGGCAGAGGAGGGAAAGAGGAAGAAAGGGAGGAAATCAGAGGAGAAGAGAGAAGAGAGCAAATTGCTTGGTGTTGACAGAAACCAGAAGTGGAGGAGAGCATCTGATTAAGAGATATTGGTGATTGGTAACTCAAACTGCCTGGAATCCAATTTACAGGGCGGCTGTGAGGCTGTGGGGCCAATAGTGTTGCAGCAGCAGGCAGCAAGCACGGCAACGCTGCTACGTGATTGGCTGTCGATGGACGCTGTCGTTCAAAAGGTGAGCTGCAGCCGCCGCAAAGAACAACCGTTTTCCCGAGTTGCTCTCTACGTGTTGGGGACACAGCTGAGTTCGTATTCCCGCTCAACGCGTCGCTGAGCGGTAAACGGACTTGCGTGACCGCACGAGTGACCGCCGACAAAATGTTGATGAGGATTTAGGAAATCCCGTTTCTGTTCATGCTAGTTTGGTGGAATTCAGCTCCAGTGTGGCCAGCAGGAATGCAACCCATGGTCTGCCTCTCAGACAGCCCCGAGGGATTATGGGTAGAGACCCCGATGAGTTGGCGTGCCATTGCCTCGGCAACTGCAGGGTTGCCCTTTTTGCACGTCGAAACACACACACACACACACACACACAAAGACCCCCACATCAATCAGAGAAGAAGATTCACCCCAGGGTTAGTGTCATGTTGGGTCACCACTGTGTGTGTGTGTGTGTGTGTGTGTGTGTGTGTGTGTGTGTGTGTGTGTGTGTGTGTGTGTTTCTGCGGTCATAACAAGAACAGTACTGCAGTATTGGAGGGTTCCCCTAATGAATCAAAGCAAACTGAACAGCCTAAACAGGCCTTTCTTGTGGTATTAATGGGGTTACCATTGCTCAAGTGTGTGTGCGTGCGTGCATGCATGCACATATTTGTCACTCTATCCATCTCCTTGTGTGTCTCTGTTTGTGTGTCCTTTGTGTGTATATGCGTGTGTGTGTGTGTGTGTGTGTGTGTCAGTAATAGCCACATGATTATTCACAGTCATGAAACAATAGAAGAGTCGGTCTCTCATTATGGCATGATTAGATGATCACACACAGACCCTGTTGCAATACTGTGTGTGTGTGTGTGTGTGTGTGTGTGTGTTGGCGTGCCTACTGGTCTGTATGTGTATGAAAGTGAGCACTACTTAGCGTGCATGTGTGGTAGGGGCTTGTGCATGAGTAAGCATTAGTGCATCTCTGTGTGTGCGTATGTGAGCATCTGTTATGTGTGTTTTTGTCTGTGTGTGTGTGTGTGTGTGTGTGTGTGTGTGTGTGTGCACTACTTACAGTGTCCGCAGCTTGGGCATGTGGTTGAAGCTGGACAGGGGGATGAGGGTGATGTTGTTGTTGTTGAGGGTGCTGGATGGAGGAAGAGAGAGAGAGAGAAAAGAAAGAGAAGAGAAAAATAGATTGTTAGAAAAATAAGGCCCTGGTGCCACAGTTTGGTCTGGTGGTCAGGCTCTGACGCAGGCCCAATAAAAGGCTATCCAAAACGCAGGTTCAAATCCCTGTCAACACCTTCCCCTGGGACCTCTCGCAGAAAAACAGAAGAGAAAAAAAAAAGGAATCGCTGCTGTCAATAAAAACCCTCAAACCTCCAATTGTGGTGTTTTTTTTTCATTTACTTGAATCAAAAGTTTACACAGACCCCGGTGTGTTCATGTGCAACACGACCTTCAGACACACCAAGCCCCATTTCAAACACATTTTGATAGAACTTTCAACTGTGTTAGCAATCAATGTCAGCTGCACAAAAAAAGATAAAACTATTTCCTTTTATTTATTTCTCTGATTAAGCTCATTTTTGATGCAATGAACACACACACACACACCGATGAACTGCTCTTCTCTCTGCTCATGTCACGGTTGACTTTTGTTGTCATTACAACCCAACAAACTCACGTGATCTCACTCGCTCGGCGGCTATCGGTTCTCACGTATGAAATGGAGACACGCCGAGCGGAGAGCGAAAACACATTCATGGGATGGGCGATCACATCAAAGCAAATCCACAGGGGGTCAATCCACAGTAAAGCTGCATTGGGGGGGGTTGCTGGGTAGCAGAATACCCACAATGCATGAGGCAATGCACACATGCACAATCATACACCAATGAACCGTAACACGAAACTGGAAGAATATATGCAACTACATGAAAAACACGGGATATGCTTCAGTCTGCACATCTTTTGAGGCTTGGATGTCATATTTTCATTTCAAGACAAGGAGAAGTCAGAATTCGAACACCTGAGTAATGTTTCATGTTACATTAGTCTTATACTACAGTGTAAAGTAGAAGTTATTCTGATGGCTTGTGGGAGCCAACGTCAACACAAGCCAATATAACGCTTTGCTTGTTTGTTTTTTCCCCCCCACATCTCTTGGGCCATTCATTTCCCTGGCTGGTTGACTTTACATCTCATCTGAAACCTCGGTGTATTCAACCGGTCATCTTTTCTGGAAGAAGGAAGAAAAAACTAGTGATTTTCACCATTGAAACCCTTTTACATATGACAGTGTCTTTATGGACAAGAATAAGGTCAGCTCTTTACGTGAAAAAAAAAGGCACCATTCAAGATGAAAGGTTTCCCAGGGCATGCCGATGGTGAGAGGTTGAGTTTCACCAACTCAAATGAAGGGTGGTTTGTTTTACATTTTGTCGTCATAACGGTTCAAAGAAGGCTCATTACCGGGGGTTCGCTCTGTTTTCACTAACACCCACTCGTCCTTAAAATAGACTGCTTTTGCTTTGCTCTGTTGACGTTAACTTCTCTGCTTTCTTTCTCTCTCTTTCTTTCTCTCTCTCTCTTTCCGATTCCTTCTTTACATCTCGCTTCCTCCCTGCCAGTGTAGCCTCACTGGCCTTGGTAGAAGGATTGAGTTTCTCTCTCTCTCTCTCACACACACACACACGCACACACACACACACACACACACACACACGCACACACACACCAGGAGTGCTGCTATGGTCAGCCCTGTCAGGGGTGATTCCACCCAGTATATATAATTTAATTGTGGAATAACAATAATTTCCCTCTGCAATTTCCCTGTCAGTTATTCTCCCACTCTCTCTTTTCACCGCCCCCTCCCGCTCCTCCGTCTCTCTGCCTTAATAAAGTAGTGCCTGGTCTGACTCGGGCCAAGATAAACACTAAAAACATCATTTAGAAATCCACAACTATGTTTTATATCCTGGTCATTTTCCCCCAGTTTATTTTACACGCCTCTGGCCATGGCTGCACTCTTAAAAAGATTGTTGACGGCCATGAAATTGAAGAGCTAATAAAACATATGTCCATTTTTGGAAAAGAAAATAAATTGTTACCTGAAGTTCATCATTCAATATCTCCAAAACATAAAAAGTGGAATAATTTCTCCAAGCAAGGACTTCAGCTGTCTAATATCCTTTAAAAAGTACCAACGTTTGTCTTTATTTATTCTGTATGGGCAGGTATCATATTTCATATCTCAATGAACAAAACTCATTTCTAAATAATACTGTTGTCTCTTCTTTGTTCCTCGGGTTGCTTGTGATTACGGGATTCACAGACACTTCCCTTTTCTGCTGTAGCTCAAGGAAACCAGCTAAATACCGAGACACAAAACACACGTGATGAAATCTGACATCACTAATCCATGTCACATCGTAGTTTGAACACCACCACATGTGTCGGGTTCATGACAACGCATTACACATTTTCAGTCCGTCTTTTTTAAGAGTGCAACAAGGGCTGGCGCTGTGTAAAATGATCTCGGGCAAAAAAAAAATTGCCAGGATATACTTGTGGATTCCTTCAACATGTTTTTTTTTTCAACTCCTTTAGTGTAAAGTATATCTGATTGGTCCATATGGGGATTTTCCACCGGTTTTGTTCCCCCGCCTAATGACAGTCTAAACCTTCTAATCCTGCGACCTTGACGGATCCGAAGCACAACACTTCCACCGTGTAATCACACGGTTGCAACCCGGAACATTGGCTGTGTAGTCGCTATCGCATTTACAAAGGTTTCACAACTGATCTAGGGTTAGGAAAATACTTTGTCCACTGTGTATTTAGTGGCCTGTGCTGCAGCTGTTTCCAAAGTGAGGGCTTCACTGTCCTGCTTCGTGCCTGATTCAGAACTGGTGTTACGGTTACTGTTGGGAAACGCTTCATATACTGAGGTCGTGTCCAATGATGGAGAGTCAGATAGTTAAATAGTAGGTTAACTTTCAGCCAAGCAATCTGATTGGCT
>JAXDDX010000032.1:107500-112500 GCA_034670405.1 Hoplostethus atlanticus
CCTTAACAGACACAGATCAATACACTGACAGAATGTCTGAATTACTACTCCCACTAAAACACAGCACAACAATGTAACTTTATGAGTGTGATTACAACCGATATTGACTCCACGCTCGGCACAATTATTCTCTCTCGTAATCACTAACATTAGTTATGGTCTGGGAAAAGGAGCCGAGTGAAAAGGGGAACGCAGATGTCTGAATTACTAGGCGCAGTGTAAAACCATGTAACTTTATGTAGCATCATCAACTGGTCATGTTCGTATTTAGCGTTCGTATTTAGGTGATCTGGAGACTCAACTCACACAGCAGGAAGATTTGTCCTCTCATGCAACAGATATCCACTAAAGCACCAGACTGATTCATGCATTCACTGGTGTTCCTTCGTGAATGGAAAAGAATGGGTCGTTTTTCTGTTTGTGGTTTTGTCTGCTTTGCTTGTGTATGAGGGTGGAGCAGCGTTACAGAGAGAGCGAGGAGGGGAAGTGGTTTACGTGTTCACTGATATATACACGCAAAGACTTAAGGTAGAAACATGACGGTGTGATTTCTGAACAACTGGACTAAAACATTGTCAGAGAGAGTAATCTAAATCTAAAGTGTGTGAGGCAAGTATATATATTTTTCTCTTCTTCTTTGTGAATGGTTTTGAAACTGAACATATTCTTGATTTTACAACTGAACACGTCATTTTCAAAATACTATACATCCATTTTGGTGGGAAAAAAAATCATCAAAAGATTGCTGAAGATGTCTGAAATATAGGGGACCCTGAGACTTAAGATAAATGCTACTATTTTAAAAATACCATCATTTGTTTTAATATTGTGCTATTAAAGATTGTGTAATAGTAGACGTGTCGTTTCTACTGCTATCTCACTTTGGAATGAACTCTTTAACACCGACGCTCAAAAGCAGACTGAACTGAACAGCGGTTTCCCTTGGATTGTCTCAAGGTTAATCCAGAGCGGCTTCCAGGAAAAATACCTGCCGGCAGACTTAGTCTCACTCTGAAAACTCAGATCAATACTCCATTGAACGCCACAGAAACCGAAACAAAGCAACATCACGACCATACTAACAACTACATCGTTGCTACAATCGATAAGATTGTTTTTAGTAATTGCCAGTATCAGTTTAACTACAAAGGGCCCAGATGTGACAAAATGAAGAAACCGTCATGTTTTATAGAGGAAAGAAGGGTTCCAGCTGGTTATTGCTCCTATCTTACTACTACTTTTCCCTGATACTGTGCAATGTGCGAAATGCAATGCTTTGTAATTGGAAACTAAGTGACCAATCTGAAACCCACACGGTCATTCAATCACAGTACAACTATTTCATGTCATCTGTTTAACAGAAATGCCAACTAGGAGTTTCAATTTGAGGCTAATACAAACTGGCCTCTCCCTCAATGCGATCCTTCCACTGATTCACTGTTCAGTATTAATACCACAAATAAAATGCGACGGAAAGGTTACGCTGTTATGAAAGCTAAAGCTACATCGAGCTAACATGCCTGTTTTCTAAATGGGATCTTTTCAGGACCCAAATTGGAATTCCAGTGCAGTGATTGAAACGATATTGATTGGAAAGATTGAATGCAGAGTGTTATTTGGTGGTGAAGAAAATAAATTGAGTAAACGACAAAAGGGTAGAGGGGGTCAGACAGGTGAGGCGTCTATAGATCCACACAGAGAGGCGTGGCTAAGCAGGAAAAACACACATTCCCATCCAAAGCATGTATTTAGATCAACTGTGAACCAAATGTAATCTAATCTTTGAGTGTTGACATGAAATAGTATTTTTAAACAACATTTTATTTAGTTTTTCACTGATTTATTGTCATCACAGGATGTCACAAAAGCATAACACCCAGAGATCACTTGTCAAGTGTGTCCAGCACTGTGACGACTTTTTCCCTTGTCATTGAAGTTTGTGTTTCTGTAGGTGGCGCTCTTTTCTTTGTCTGTTCAGCCATGGCGGGTATTGCCGACTACCCAGCTCTTCTTCTATTTATTCCAAAAGTATCACTTCCTGTGAACCACTTTTCCCCGGGAAAGACAAAGACCTACCTAATAGCAAAGGTTTCATGAACTGGCTAGAGGTTGAATCACTATTATCAATCGGTGATAAAGAGCCAAACAGACATTTATTTCTATGACGATATGGATACACCCAAACCCCCACATACCACATTCCATCTACTTGACGGTTGACGTCCATTTTATAACAGATGCTGTTTTAAAGTGTCTAGCAATGCGGTCTACTATTGTTGTCCTGACAGGGAGTTCATTTTTTCCAGTGCTTCTGCTCAGACAGCTTTCCCACACAGTAGCTGAAAAGGCGCCTATACTACCAAGGGCCTAAAAGACTCTTTCAGTCGTGTGAAGGGCCCTCAGCATCTTCCCTATGGCCTCATTACAGAGTCAAGAGTGGAGGCGGGAGGGAACGCATGGACACTTCATTCCTTCAGTTCACTCTTTTCATCATGTTTGTTTAACCGCTTCACTCCTACTGTACCATCCGTGTGTGTGTGTGTGTGTGTGTGTGTCGGGGGCAGCAGTGTCTTGTCTAGCTGAGTCAGACAGAAAGATTCACAGACCCTTGAGATAATCAGTCACCCCAGAGATGCACAATAGCACAGCCCAATGTTATGGGTGTGTGCATGGAGGTGTAGGAGGATGGATTTACAAACCATCTTCCTGGTGAGTGTGAGGTTTTAGTGTTTTTGTAGCTCACCTGCTGTAATTTCATGGAAATGTGGGAGAGAAACATTGTGATGACTTTTGATGGCTTTTTTATCGTTTCGCTGCAAAAGCGGGGATGAAATTGTAACCTTGTTCCTCAGTAGTGCTTGTTATTTGTCCAAGCTGATAAAAGTTGACCACTTGTTTGTGTATTGTTGTACAACAATAATTATCGTTGACCATCTAGTCTAGTGATTGTTGATTCTATTGGTGATTTGGTGTCTAAGGCTGCAAACTCAATATGACTGATATTGCGGGTGTGTAAGGAGAGCTTAGCTAGCATGTGCAGCCACATAGTGTTGTGGGTAACGTGGTCAGCTGGTAATGTGCATCAGTCGGCTTTTTCTCAAACGCATTGGTCAGTGACACAGGGGTTATGTGCACTATACTGCACTGCTATCATTGGTCAGTGACACAGGGGTTATGTGCACTAAACTGCACTGCTATCTCAGTTGTTTTTTTCAGTTTTGACTCGCCTCAGTAGGCCCAACAACTATGTGAACTGGAGGTGAAGTAGAGGTGAACTGTAGAGGTGAACTGGAGGTGAACTGGAGGTGAACTGGAGGTGAACTGGATGTGAACTGGAGGTAGACTGGAGGTGAACTGGAGGTAGACTGGAGGTGAACTGGAGGTGAACTAGAGGTGAACTGGAGGTGGAATGGAGGTGAACGGGAGGTGAACTGGAGGTGAACTGGAGGTGAACTGGAGGTAGACTGGAGGTGAACTGGAGGTAGACTGGAGGTGAACTGGAGGTGGACTGGAGGTGGAATGGAGGTGAACGGGAGGTGGACTGGAGGTGGAATGGAGGTGAACGGGATGTGAACTGGAGGTGGACTGGAGGTGGACTGGAGGTGGACTGGAGGTGGACTGGAATATGGTCCCCTCTGCAGACCATGTGAAAGCTCCTTGGCCTCATTCAGTGTGCGTTCTTTTGAACAGCGGATTTCAGCTTTTAAGGTGGAGTGTTTTCTGACCTTGTTGACTTTAAGATTGGGCTCTCAAGGTCTATGAGGTCTGCACAAGGGCTACAAGGGGCTTTAAGGGCCTTAAGGCATAATAGTTGAGGGCTTTTAGGGGTGGAATAGTCTCGTATTTGAGCAGGGCAGGGGTGAACTTTCCCACGGGGCTTGATGCCGACTGCTTTACCCTGGCAGGTCGGTGTTAAAAGTGTGAGTGTGTTTTTTTTTTAGTTTTTGAGTGTGTGTTTTGTATGTGTGTGTGTGTGTGTGTGCATGCAAAGGGGCTACTTTAATAAACTCTTGAGTGTTTGAACAAGCAAAGTCCCACATTTTACTCCAGACCCTCTCATCTGAGAGAGAAATTGACATTTCCAGAGTGTCGCTATTGGAAACCACCCTGGGAAAGCTCAACTGTTTACAGCGACGAGCAATAAAAGCACCAGGGGGTTGAGTTAATTAGTAGTTAGGGTACTTCATGACCAAATCTTGAACTCTGTTTGGGTCTAAAATTATGAATATAAGAAAGTGAATGGATGATTGACTAACAATGTTCACTGTAAGGGATTTCTCTCTCTACAGACCACTCGTTGAAGTGCAACCTTGACATTTTGAATTTCAGTATGTTCTTGTGGCAGGAAAGAAGTTTCTGTATTGGCGCTTCAATTAATTGAAAAATGGACGTCTGCATTGTTCTGCGCTGAAAGCAGTGGCTGCCGAGCGCTGAAGCTCTTTGGGCTGCCTGAAGGACAAAGGCAGAAACTTTTTTTTCCCATAATGTGACGAGTTCAAAGGATAATAACAGAAATCAAAATATGACGGTATCGCTCTGAAGTGTTGAGGCTCTTTGGGTGTAAACGATAGCGTGTATCTGGGCTGGGTTAAGAGTTTAGCTCTTCAAAACCACAGTCAGATGTTACTGCTCTTAATCGAATTAACTGACACAAAGTAAACAGGGTTACAGGACGATCCTGATTGAACGGTTCCATATGGGTTGGCAGGGGGCTGTGTGTGTGTGTGTGTGTGTGTGCGTGTGTGTGTGTGTGTGCGCGTGCGTGTGTGTGTGTGCGTGCAGTACGTGTAAGAATACAACGCCAGCTCTTTGCTTTCTGATATTTCATAATCTGTCACCCTTGTTTTCCGACCCAATAGAAATGGTTTATGGGTTTGGAAAAATGAAAATCTGCAACCGACACGGGGAGGGAAGTGAGGGAGAGGAGGAGGGAGGAGAGGAAGAAACGAGAGAGGGGAAGGATGAAACGGTACGGGAGGGAGAAACAGAGAGGTAAAAAC
>JAXDDX010000032.1:117500-137500 GCA_034670405.1 Hoplostethus atlanticus
GACGTGATGTCATCTGCAGATTAAGGGACAGGATACAGTCGGTTTTCTCTCAAGAGACTTCTCAGGTAAGAAATCGAACGGCGGGATTAAGGCAAATTAAGACAAATACTCTAGTTCGTGAGGGCGTTTGGATCTGATCCCAGGCCAGCACGGTCTCATTTCTGAGCGCTTCGGGAGCGACTTTACACTTTCTTTACACTGAAGGATGGAACTGAATGATTTTGGGGCACCGACCCAGCATCATTTGTCTCCCTTTGCTCTGTATTTGTCAAAGCAACTCTTAATCCAGTCCAGCTTGTTCCTTCTTAAAAGAGAGAGGCGATTCCTCTCACAGGTCAAGCAACAGAATATGGTGTTTCTACTGAGGCCTCGCATGTTCACATCACCTTTAGAAACAAACCGGTCATATCAGAGAGAAAGGGGGAGAAAAAAAAGATTAATTAAGAGCTTACACGCTTTAGTTTCTTGACTGAAATGGAGACCCCCTTTGAAAAATGAAGCTGATTAATTCTATTTATATGTGGAATGATAAAGTACTTATCATCTATTTTCATTAATCTTAGTCGTCAGAAAAGAAAGAGAGAGAAAAAACGAGTTTAAAAATCAGCGAATGAAAACCGCATCTAATTCGGCGGGTTTGAAAACCGGTCTGCGAATCATCATCAATTAATCAGCTTCGCATTAGCCTGACATGGCTGCTCTCCGTGTGTGTGTGTGTGTGTGTGTGTGTGTGTGTGCCCTTTCCCCAGCTCATCGGGATGCAAGGCGTGAGCCCGTCGGAGTGAAAGCTGTCCAAGCTAGCCGTGGAGTCATTAGCTTGCTCGTTAGTCCAGTTATGTTTATTCTAAATCACCATTCATCACCACACGGGGACCCGCCGTCCGGTCTGATGTGGCCTGACAGACACGCCCGCTAACCGGGTTAACTCATTCACAGGCACGTAGACGCACTCGCTAAAAAACACAGCGGAATACCAAATCAGGCGTTAGCCGCTCGCTAATCGTTGTGAAATAGATTATGTGTTATTGATTGAGGCGTTGCAGGGCGTTGGATGAATGGTCGTGCCCTTGTGACAGAGGAGATCACCGAGAGCCTAATGGTGACAGAAGAGGTTGGTGGTTTGAATCCCCCCCGGACCAGAGAGGAAAATCTGCACAGGGGAAAGTGACTCAACTTTCAAGTGCTCATCAAACTAACCTGACAAAATAAATAACAAGGATATGAAAGAAAATTCAAACGTTTTGTTGAAGGGATGAAAAAAAATTATTCCTCATTGATACAAATGAACACAATGAAAAGTGAAAAGACTTCCAAGTACAGTGGAAGTCTGGCCTGCATTCAATGTTGGCACTTGGCATTAAATTAGATCTCAATGAGTGAACACACACACACACACACACACACACACACACAGTCATTAGTCGCTACGGGAGGAATGCCTACCATCTGCACTGACGTGATTGCAAAGACGAGGAACTCTCAGGAATTAAACCGACAAAGTGGAGCGACTCCTCTTGCCAAACATGAAGACTGTTTATCACAAAATTACAATTCCACTTCTGCGCTGTTTATTAGTCTTACCAGTTTAAGCACATGCAGCTCCAATCATCAAAGGCCTTTCAAAAGGTGGAATCAAAGTATTAAGGAAGAAAATTGTCCACGGGTTTGCTGAGTTTAATGATCACGGTACTCCCAGTCATGCATGGGTGGAAACTCCTGGTCCAGTTTCCATAGATTTGACCGTCAAAGGCCTTTCAAAAAAAACTGGAATGGAAATAGTCGGAGGAAAAATAGTCCTTGTGTTTGTTGTCTTCGATGATCAGGGCGCATTTCTCAGTCATGCACCGATGGGAACTCCAGTAATGAATCCCCTTAATGTGTTTATTGGTTTTAAGCTTTAAAGGATGCACTGCTCTGGGCAGTGTCTGACCTTTGAAAATGGATACTCGGACAGAGAAGGGCTCTCTGTATTTTTTCGCTGTCAGTGATCAGAAGGTTTTAACTCTCCAGCTCCGAACCCCTCTAAAATGTGTTTATTTGCTTTTCCGAGTTAGAAATCACGGATCTCTGCACGCCTTGAAAGGGTCGTGTACTGAGATGGAAGGGAATGTCAAATAATCAGGATGAATCTCTTTGTTTAATGTTTAATGATCATAGTGTGATTCTCTGTCACGCGTCAATAACAAACTCTCTATTAGGAAAACCGCTTGTTTACAATAATGGTACAGATCTAATTGAATCTGATAGGTGTTTAATGACGGATATGATAAGGCCACCCTGGCTCACAATCTGTTCTGTTTTAAGCCTTGTTGAAAGAAGAATGAGTGAGTGTGTGTGTGTGTGTGTGTGTGTGTGTGTGTGTGTGTGTGAGATCTTTTTTGATCTTTGAAGAACACTTGTTTTGGCACATTACAATCCCATCACCACACTACGACGAACACCTTTGAAATGACAGCTGTTTTCATGCGAGGCGCAAAGCGCTGCTAATTCCTGGCGAGGCATCACAGAACACGGAGGGGAGCGTCGATGACTTGACTCGTCTGGTAAAACAAAGTGTTACAACGGGTTCGTCAGCCTGATTCGGTGGGTGTTTGCTCTCGTTTCAGAGGTGGCTGACGCACTGTTTCAACGGGACGGGCTTTTTGTTTTAGCCTTTATTCAAACAGGGAGAGCATCCCTGTTCTTTTTCATCACCTAGTTGTGTCTTTGGCAGGTAAATCAATAAGCACCACAACATTTGAATGCTTTGGTTAAATACAGTCTTTTCTCTTTGGTTGTCAAACTTTGTCCCTGCTGGCCACTGTACACTCCCTCTGATCGTGAGCCAATCAAATCAAAGCAGGGTCCTGATTGGCTGCCAGTTATGCTGGCTCTACACGAAGCACTGAACTTGTTTCTCCGCTGCCTGGATGGTTAACTAGCCTCACGTTAGTTGAGGACTAATTTCAAAATGTGAAACACTCACATTTCAACAGTGTACACAAAACTGCATTGAAAACGGGTCAGGTGATTTTTTTTTTTACTATACTAGCCGTTGGCAGGTGAGTCAAAAAGTTAATTTCGGACACTCCCAGTCAAGGATCCACTTCTCTGACCTCCAGGCCATGGCAGTGAATGGTTACCGAAACCATCTCTTCTATTCTAAAGCGTTGTAATTTCGTTCTTATATTATATTTCCCTACAGCATTATTGGAGTTTTCCTACATTATTGGCCAGTGTACATGTGGATGCTCACCTCTACAGCACTGGCAATCATCAAAAGCAATCATCAGTGTCTTTATGTATGAAGGGAATCCGTGTACTGAACTTCTCGTGATTCAGCTTGTTTTTCTGTCCACTGGTGGTTATGGAAATTCATGCAAATCATTTTTATAGTCAGGCTGTAAAAATGTTGATGTTGAGAAGAAATATTCAAGATTACATTAAACTTGCACTGCAGGAATCCATACATTACAAAAGGGAAACACTGTTTTTAATGGAGATATAAAGAATTGGTCTGCATGAGTTCCTATCACCTTGGGCAAGTCATATATAACATGTTAAATGTTAAAAAATCACATCAAATCATATTTAATCATAGGAAACACGAATGCACGCCTCTAACACAGTATATCAACTAGTTCAGCACTTTACAATACACAGTCTGTCCTGTTTTATTCAGCTTTTTTCAACCCAAATGGAGTAAATTCTCATTAAAACACTGTGCTGTCATGTGGGGACCCAACAAGCAGGCATGCCGGTGACCCAGTCTGGGTCCCAAACCAGGGTTAGGGAAACTGTGTTCTGAGTCTATCTGACAGCCTTGGTGGTCTGGAAACAACACAGGGCCAAATTGAATCAGTCAGACGGACATTTGATCCATCAATAATGAATGCCTCCCTGCTCTCCTCTCTTTGGTCCTTTCAATCTATTTTCCATCACTCTGTTTTTTTCACCCGGTCTCACGTCGCATCACGTCTCTCCCTTCTGTCTCCACCTCCCTCTGTGATGTCATAGACCTTTATTGTCTCCTACATCCCTTCCTCCTCTCTTCTCTTCTCTTCTCTTCTCTTCTGTCTCCACCTCCCTCTGTGATGTCATAGACCTTTATTGTCTCCTACATTCCTTCCTCTTCTCTTCTCTTCTCTTCTCTTCTCTTCTCTTCTCTTTCTGTCTCCTATAATTATCTTTTTATGTCCATCTATCTCTCTGGTGTCTCTCTCCCTCCCTATTTTTCCTCCCTTTCTCCCTCTGCATCTCATTCTTTCTTCTTTATTACTTTCTCCTACTCTCTCCCTCTCTTCTATCTCCCTTTTCCATACCTATATCTCTCTATCTCCTTATCTCCATCTCTCTCCCCCACCCCATATCTCTCTCCCTCTCCCTACTCCCCTCCCTATCTCTTTCTCTGTATCTCCCCCTCTCTCTGTTTCTCCCTCCTTATCTCTCTCCAGGTCCAACAGCGGATAAATAAATGATATCCAGGAAACCGGCTGCTTTTTACAACACCGATACCACACGCCTCTCTTTCTCTCTCTCTCTCCCCTATTCCCTCCCTCTGCTTTCTTCCACTTTGTCAATCCCCCTCTCTCTCGGCAACAAAAAAAGGAAAGAGTAGTAACCGCAGTCCTTTTGACTCTAAATAAATCATAGCCAAGCACTGCCTTTTTTACAACACAGATCCTCCACTTTCATCCCGACAGCCATGAAAGAGACGAGAGGGAGAACTGGAGATAGAGAGAGAGGGAAAGAGAGAGAGGCAAGATAGAGAGAGAGAGAGACTATCTAAATGTTTCAATGAGAAGCTATCGGAAGACACACGAGTAAAGGGAGTGTATATCAAAGGAAAGGGCAGAATCTAAAAGTGTCTTTTGTCATATCCTTGTTTCTTCCCAAACCTCTTTGGGAAGCAAAAAGGTAACAGGACCTCCAGCAGCACATCCTCCCTACCTTGTTAGAACCTGAGCTTAGAGAACCCGACCAACACTGTTAATGGAGAACTGTTTATTTGGTTTTCTATGATGCCTGGTGATGCTTAAGGAGCATCTCAGGGTAAAACCGCTACCAATCTTATTGTTGTACAGAGCAAAGTTGATCAAAGACCTTACATGCCAAAACGTTTTCAATTAAGGAAGCTTCTATTTATGAGGAATTGCAATAAAAAAAATGCACAATATAACGGACATCGCAAATTCTACCTCTAATTGCAAATGCCGTCATTAATATGAAAAACAGGAGAGAAGAAGAATCCATCTTTACAAATGTAATTATTGAAACATCCAGAATGATTGAAAGTCAAATTCCATTTACACAACATCTTATTTCATGAATCAAATACTTTTAAATGTCTCAAATAACTTCACTATTTTGTCTAATAAAACATCCCGTCGCTCCACGTTCAGAGAACAATTCAAACAAGAGCGATGAATCTAACAAAGTAAACTGATCCTGATGCTCAACGCTCAGATGAAGCTGGTCTACCAAGGAACAGCGGCTGATTAGAAATGACTAGATTAATTAATGTGGAGATTCGTTAGCGGCACACACACGGTGCTGCGCTGCTTTAACCTAGCATGAGGCACACACACACACACACACACACACACACACACACACACACACACACACACAGCTGAACCACACACAGACATGCCTGCACATCCAATCGGCCACCTACAATCTCTCACGCTCTCCCTGTAACTCTCTTTTAAGCGCACGCACACACACACACACACACACACACACACACACACACACACACAGGGGGACATCTTTTGGAGTGATCATCATCTTTAAGCTCCATCATGCATTAACTGGCCAGTGCTGAACGGTGAGGGTGAGTCTGCCAGTGGTGACTGGCTGGTGATTATTCATGAAAAATACACACACACACACACACACACACACACACACACACGTATAAATGTAGAAACACATATATGCACTTTCAGGCACATACATGCAACAACAAGTAATCACCCTAGCACACACATACACACATAGCAGTTTGCACGTGCACACACACACACACACACCTACCTGCTGGCGTGATCACGTGACCCCCATCACTGTTATCTCTATTAAGCCATTTTGTACTGCAGTCATGAAATCAACCCCCAAGAACTGAACAGATGGGGCTCTGCGTGTGTGTGTGTGTGTGTGTGCGTGCGCGCGCTCATCTTTACATGTGTATGCATGTGCATGTGTGTATTTGAGTGTATTTGTGCTTGCGTGCATGTGTGTGTGTTAAGATGCTTGAAATTTAGATCAGTCCAGCGGCAGAATTGCTTACTGTCATTCATGCCTTTTGCACACGTGCACAAACACACACACACACACACACACACCTGCCTTTATTAAAACGTCACATTCAGTGAATATACTGTGTGCTGTCATGCTGTCTTCTGTGAATGGGGAAAGCTCCGTATTTACAGTGAATTGTAAATCCTGCCGAGCGCTCAGCTGTCAAAGGCTTATGAATTGCTAATATGTTGTATCTTGCTCTGCCGATCCCCCGATCTGCCCCTTTCACTCGCACTGTACGAGCAAACGTGAGGAAATAAAAAAAAGCTCACTTTGCTAAAAGGAAATGAAGAGAGGAATGAAGGGAGGAAGGGAGGAGGGAGGAAAGACTGAAGGAAAGATGGGAAAAAAAAGAACCTGTTTAGCAGAATTTTAAGAAAACCCAAGCTGGTGATTCATGGATGTAAAACCAAATTCGATCTCAAATAGAAATAAAATACAAATCTCTTCCTCTTTTCCTAACCAATAAGAGCTGTCGTGTGTGTTGCCCTGTGTTGAGCCATCTTCCACTACATCCTCTGGTCTCTTTAATCATTCATGTGAACACATCAGGCAGCGGCAGACTGCATCAGGACCAGTCACACCTCCAGAGATACTTATGTGTCCGATACCGTTAGGGGATTCAAAAAGGTTTTCATCCTTTAATAGTGTTAGGGAGTAGATTTCGATTTTTTTCTATATCACAGAAAACTGAGAGACAATAGATGTGGCCAACACATTTTGAAAAGAAACTTGATAAATCCCAGCTTTAGCTTGTATCGTGTGATTAGCACGGTTCAGTGTTTAATAAATCAGGTCCGTGTCCTAATAGTAGGCTGCCTCATACAGCTGGTACATCTTCATGCTGCTGTGATAATCATACACACATTACGTTTTTCTCCCTGGGTCGTTTTACAGTGACGGTTCTTGGCAGCCTAACTGATGGAGACAAAAACCTTCATCTCATCAGTGCCACGAGGTGAAAATCATGAAAATCCACCAAGTGTCCCTGTTTGAATTTAGACTTCAGCTCTGCCTCAACCTCAACGACCTCAACGACGTCCAGTTGTGATCAGCATCTGGACTGGAGGCTGGGACGACGCTGTCAACCCTCTCCTCCTTTCTCTGCTGTTCTTTCCTGTCATCCTGTCCTCTCCTCTACTGTCTCCTCTCCTTATCTCTTCTTCTCTTGTCTTTCTTCTCTCTCTCTCTCTCTCTCTCTTATTTGCTATACAGTTTTGCCCTCTGATAAACACATTCAGCAACAATACCACCAACCTATTGCACCTCCCAGCTCCACAGAGCAGAATATGAATGCATTGCCAACAAGCCTACAGACAGATTCACCCGTTGTCAGGCAAAGAAAAGCAAGATTATTAATTTGGTAACTCTTTTGCAGTTTTGTTTTCTCACAGTCTGAAGACCGCCATACATTTAATAATGGAAATATAAAGGAGATACAAGGTTTGACAGGTCAGTTGTTACTATGAACTGAATCTGCTAGATTTTGTTTGGACACACAACACACAGCACAGTGTCTGCTTCAGTGTAGAAATGAGCCAACACACAAAAGAAAATGCACACCATGGACACACACACACACACACACACACACACACACACACACACACACACACACACTAAGGCTCTATGGAGAAAGTAGATACCTAACCCAAGGAGCACAGCCGCCAGTCACACCGCTGAGCACAATGACAAATGAGCAGCTATAAAAATGTGGACAGATTCACACGCACAAATGTGCACAGTCACAAACACACACACAAACACACACACACACACACACACACACACACACACACTCACACACACACACACACAAACATATTCACGTATTCCCATATGCAGGGGGAATCACACACACACACACACACGGTGCGGAGAAAACGCAAACCACAGCAGGCACGCTGTCATCCTGGTGTGTGTGTGTGTGTGTGTGTGTGTGTGTGTGGAGGAGTGTGTGTGAGTGTGTGCATGTGTGTGTGTGTATTTGTATGTCAAGGACAATATATTTGCCAGCAGTGAATGAACAGGTTTGCTCCGCTGCACCCTCGCATGCCATACACACTAGTACACAGATGTGCAAATTAACACACACACACACACACACACACACACGCTCACACACACACACACACACACACTCTGCCCTACAAGGACATCGCTACAGATATTTCACACACACACACACACACATATACGAAGAAACTACAATCGCTAGACAAAAGCATTTCTAATATTCAAGACATACAAAGCACAGCTGTGAAGAAAAAGATAAAAAGATGAGAAGGAAAAGTAGATGAGGGGGAAAGAACGAGGGATGAGAGAGAGGAGAGGAGAGGAGAGGAGACATGAATTTTGACAAGAAACAGAAAGGAAAAGAAGAAGCGTGACAGGGTGAAGAAACAGAATAAGAGAGAGAAAAGAAAGCTGGGAGCGAGATGGAGGGAGAGCAGGACAGATCCCCATTTCACAGACAAGCCAGGAAGAGGGAAAAGAGAGGAGGAGAGAGAAGAGGGGATGAGAGGAGAGGAGGAGGATGAGAGGAGGAGGAGAGGAGGAGTGAGAGGACCGGGGCTTTTTCTCTACTTACAGAATCTCCAGATCGCGCAGCGCTCGGAAAGCTCCATCTTCGATGCAGCTAATGTGGTTGCTGTCCAGTTGCCTGCGACGCACACACACACACACACACACACACACACACACACAGATGGGAGAAGACAGAGAGAGAGAAGAGAGCGTCAGCCGCAAGTCTACAAGGTCCGCTCAGCTGGGGGAGGGACTAAGAGGACTAGTGTGTGCATGTGTGTGTGTGTGTGTGTGTTTGGAAGTGATGCCATAGTAGTGGGCTTAAGGTAGCAGGTAGGAGGACACCGGCGCTAACTCTCACACACACACACACACACACACACACACACACACACACACTCCCGTCCAGACGCTAACACACAGGCTAAGGTTCAGGCTCTCACCTCGCTGCTGGTATGGCCGGCCCTGAGGAGAGGAGGAGAGGGAAAGAGAGAGGGAGAGAGGAGAGCGGCGAGCTGAAGTGGCCTGCCTGGCGTCAGCCTATCACCTCCCTCCCCTACCGCACGCCCAGCGCACACTGGCCACCGGGAGAGAGAGAGAGGGAGAGAGAGCGAGAGTCAGAGAGAGAGAGAGAGAGAGAGAGAGAGAGAGAGAGAGAGAGCCTTGGCTACTAAAGCCCACCCTGCCCTGTCTGTTCTGTAAATATTAATTGCATTTTCTCCTCTCCTCTCCCCTCCCCCTCTCTCCCTCTCTCCCCCTCCTCCCCACGTCCTCTTTTTTTCTTTTTTCTCCTCACTCTGTAGTGAAAGAGGGAGTAATTTCATTACATTAGGCCGGCCAATCCATTAAGGGCCTTTTACCGGCTCTGTCACTGAAACAATTTCATTAAAAGGAAAGCCTCCGTAAATCAACCTACAGTCACGACTCTCTCTCTCTCTCTCTGTGTGTCTTTCTCCTTACTTCCCCCTCTCTCTCTCTCTACCTCCCTACCCTTCATCTCTCTCCCTCCCTGGCTCGCTTCGTTCAGCCGGACTCCCAGATGCTCCCTGCTCCCTCCGTCATCCATCCGTTGCTTTTACTTTAATTTGCTCCGCTCTAAGTACGCAACCCCCCCCTCCTCCCCTCCCCGCCTCCATCCATCCATCCCTCCATCCATGAACCCTACAACCCCAAAACCTCCACTCCTCCCTCCATCTATCCATCCCCCTCTGTCACTACCCCCCTCCCCTGATCCCCCTCTTTTCTCTGAAGGAGGAGCAGATGGATGGATTGCAGACGAGAGAGATACAAAGGGCAGACGTTTAGAAGTGTCTCCTTGTTTTTCTTACTCAACCGGGAAGGATGAGCGGCATTTAGCCTGCACACACACACACACACACACACACACACACACACACACACACACACACACACACACACACACACACGTCTAGTTACTGTCTGCTAAAGAGACGCTGGAAGATAAGAGCATATCACTCCACCTTAATCTTCTCCTCCTCGTCCTCCTCCCATCTCATCTCTCTTCCACTAGATCCCTCCATCCCTAATCCTTCTATCCTCTCCTCCCCTTTATTCTCCCCCCCCGTTTCCGAGCATCCATCTTCTCCTCTTTTCATGTTCTCTCTCCCTCTCCATTCATAATCCATTATTCTCTCTCTGGTGTCCTCTCCTTTCCTCCTCTCCTCTCATCTCTGATTCCCTTTCACCTTTTCTCTCTTCTCACACTCCCATCTATCCGTCGATAATCCATTTCTTCCCCCTGTTTTCTTTTATCAACCTTTTAAATGTTCTTTTCTCTCCTCCTCTCCGTGCCCTGGGTCTCTCCTCGGCACATTGCACCACCTGTTATATCATTCGGTCAGCTTTTATCCCTGAAAATGGCGCTTCCCCAAAACTGGATCTGGGTTCCCTCTGTGGGACAACCCAAAGACATCAGTGTGTGTGTGTGTGTGTGTGTGTGTGTGTGACAGGAGTTTGAGGGAGGTGCAGGGCCTCAGAGTATTTGAAAATAATCGTATTAGAGAGAGGTTGAGGATGTGAAATGACTCTCCTATTGTCACCAAATCTTTTCTAGACGCTATCTCACCTAGCATACATAACCTGAGCAAAACCTTGGAGGAAATCCTGACCATATACTGTGCGGTGAGAAGCAGCTGGTTCTGATAGATACATGTGAAAAAACCTGCATCGTTGTTAAAATCCACTCGGGCGGCTGACAAATGCCCCACTGGTCGACCTCCTGCGCTGTCCAGTGCAAGCATACCAATGCAGCCTCTCGCACTTGCAGACCAAATTTCAAAATAAGACACGCAGACCAAACAAGGCCATAATAATGTCTCAGCAAACACATTGTTCACATTTCTATCTGTTTTGTTCAGTATACTCAAGGAGGAAGCCGTCATAACAGAGCCTGTTCTTTTTGCTGCCTGGTATGTGGTAAAGATTTCCTCCAAGGATTTCCCACAGGTCGCTCTTAGACTCTGAACATGACCCACGGGACCTAACGAACAACATCTTCAGCCTGGTGGAGCTAAAAGCCACCCGGTGCAGCGCCCACGGCCCAAATGCCACCAAACACAGACTTACTTTTGGCCCTCCAAAGGTTTCTGATGAGATGTTTTCATCTATCTGGATTTATTTTTTTTATTTATTTAAGATTTATTTGGGAGGGACATTACACATCAATCAACATTTTAGTTCACACTTCAATGTAAATGTGTCAGAGTTAGCCACGAGGCTAATTTACATCTGTAGTCCCCAGGCAGGTCAACAACATAACAATTACAATAAAGTTAAAAAAATAAAATAAAAACAGTACATTATGTTAGGAAACATTAACAGTACAGCAGCATTAAAAAGAATCAGTAAATGCAATGTCCACACTTGAATAGATGGAGGTGGTACAGTTTTAGTGATGGGTACAGCTCTGGTGTTCTTTGATGAGTGGCGATTTAGAGATAACTTGCTTAGAGCAAATAAGTAGTAAATAAGTAGTAAGTTAGTCAGATTGTTAAGAGCCCTGAACAAGTATCGTCTTGTTTTGAAGATCTGTTTGCCTGCTTGTTGGACGGGAGTGTTGAGTGGGAGCGTCTATTAAACGACTGAACTCTAAAGTGCAGTGAGTCCGGGGATCACAGCAACATATGGGCCGGTCCGTGTTTGTGCTTCATGTAATTAAAAAGGCATGTTTTTATAAGCTGGGAAATCTGGCTCGCAATCTGATCGGCCATATGGAGACGCGTGGCATTGGCAAAGTAGGCGGCATTTATTAAAGTTGTTTACAACAGTGGAGTGGGGGAAAAAAAAAAAATGAGTGGGGAAAAAAAGTGAAATGAACACAAACTCTGAAGAGTGGAGGATGGTAAAGACGTGAGTGATGTCAAGGTCACGTTCCTCCACCACTGACCACTATTTTGAAAAGGTTAGCTAATGGTTGTGGATAGTTAGGGAAGGGTTTTGGTCACGGTTAAATAAGAGAATTTCAGTCCAGGTCATCGGAGTTGAAGGTAAATGCATCCGCCCCTCCACCACCTCCACCTCCACACCCTTACTTTCCACCATTAAACGTAAACAGGAACGTTGCTAGCTGTGTGCCCTGGAAGACATCGTGCTCATTTGACAGGATTTCATAAGACCAGGCTGGTTTCGTAACACTGGATATGAAACGAGGTGAGCGTGTCATTGAGTCTTCCTGGAGGACCAGTCAGTTGGTGGCGCTGTAACCAGGCAAGCTCAATCAATCAAAGAAAAAAAGTCCTCCAGAAACCTCACATTTTTTCTCCCAGAGTTGAGAATAACAGGTGGTTTCGTACGGGCGCTCGTGTGCTTCGTCTTCCATCCTCGCCGCGGTAAATGATTCTGTCATCTGTGATATGATTGGATTCCTCTGACAGCTTTGTTCACTAAGCACCCTGATTAGCTACGACATGATTGCTATCAATCTGGGAGGAGGGGCGAGGCGTGCGTGAGCGTGAGCGTGAGCGTGCACGTGCGTTCTCTACATTTGTACTGTCTTGTGGCATCCATAGTCCCCCGTCATATTTCTGTGTGTGTGTGTGTGTGTGTGTGTGTGTGTGTGTGTGAGTGAGGATCTTGTTTGTTAAAGGGGTCCCAAATTTAATTCCCTTCCATGTAATTAGTTAGTGTGTTTAATCACGTCTATCATAAGGCTACTGGCAGACTGACGCAAAGCTTCCCTCTGCTCCCATCTGGAGCGATGGGAACACACACACACACACACACACACACACACACACACACACACAGGTATACAGACCCATGTGCACACACACGTTCACTGGCAAACAGACATTCACATGGAAATGCATACACACTCATACACACAATGGACACACACAGGCACACACACACACACTATATATATATATGCACATTCACATGCACAATTACAATTACATTACACACACACACACACACACACACACACACACACACACACACACAGCCCCGTGGCTACATGAATCAATCAGTGAGGAGCCGCTGCAGACTGACTGATGGAGGGATGGAGGGATGGAGAGGACACTTCCAAACATTTGATACCTGATTAAAAGACCTGGAAGTAAACGAGAGCGATAGAAACACGTTGGTTGAGCTCAACAGTTCAACAGTGGCTTTGCGTACTCTGAAATGTCTGTGAAACGTTTGTCCACCGTGACCTCTCAGGAGTGTCCTACCTGCTGTAGTCGGTGCATTACAACATTTGCTATATTGCTAAGTGCATTTCTTTGTTTTTGTATTTAGACCGAAGTCTGAACTATGGCCAACATTAGCTGACACAATGACAACTCGCCCAATACTAATCCATTTTGGACTTTTCTTTCTCGGGGATGTATTTTTTTTTTTTTTTACATTCAGGAAGCCTTAAGTTTGCTCAAAATTCTCTTGAGAGCCAGAGAGGGAGGGGTGAGGACGAGAGAGGAGGAAAGGAGAGGTGGGTAAAGAGTGGAGCAGAAAATGAGGGAGGGAAGGATGGGTTGAGGAAAAAGAGGGAATGAGAAGTAAAGAAGAGAAGTAAAGAAGGGGAGGAGTGGTAGGAGAAGGGGGGGAGAGAGAAGAAAGGATGGGAGGAGGGGAGATGGAAACAGAGGGAAGGAATTAAGGAAGCAAGGAGTGAGGGAGATTGAGAGGACAAGAAGGGAAGGAGTGACAGGAGGAGGGATAAAAGGAGAGAGGGAGTGGTGAGAGGAGAGGAGAAAGAGACGGAAAGAATGAAAGAGTGAAGATGTGAGGGAGGGAGAGGTGGGATGAAGGGGGGAGATAATGGTAAGAGTGAAGGATAGGGACCAGAAGTATGGATGGACAGAGGAGGTGAAGGAGTGAAGAACAGAGGAGACGGGAAGACGGATGCAATGTGGATGCGACTGAATTAGGGAGGTAAAGATAGATAGAACGAAGAAATGAAGAATGAAGGACAAGGAGCAGCGATGTAGACGAGTGAGTCAGACCAGACAGGAGTCTATCAGTCTTATAGGACTCTCTCTCTCTCTCTCTCTCTCTCTCTCTCTCTCTCCATATATCACCCCTTCACCCTCTTGAAATATGTCTGTTTGCTCCTCTCTCTCTACCCCTTCCTCTCTTCTCTGTTTAAATGTCTCCTCCTCTGTCTCACACAGTAATATCACAATACTAACACATACGTACAAGTGAGATGCAGCAGTATGTCAGTATGTGACAGAGGTTCGCTGCACTGTTGCTCCACCTCCACGTTGGAAAATCCTGCGGCGCTGATCCAGGATGAATGCAGCCTTCCTCAGTAATTGGTAACAGTGCTAATGCAGGGCTGATGCAGGGTGGGGGTGTTACAGAGGCCACCACTGACACACTGTGGAGGGAGATCTAGCATGGCTACCGCTGCATGCAGTCCTAGTGCAGAGTAATGCGATGTGCAGGGATTTCTACAGTGGCGGTTGCAGGGTCGGGGGGGGGGGGGGGAAATAGCCACCGCTGTAACTTTAGCAACGTTCAAGGGTACAGGACGATAAATTCAGTACACCTCAAGTATACATTCAACAGCCCAAAGCACCATACCTCTACTTTAGCCCGAAGGCGAAGTGTTTCCGATTAGAAACACCAACTCCGGTATTTTTTGTTTTCCTAAATCTGAGTTTTAGGATTTGCTACGTCAAAATTGCATCATGAATCCTTGCGCTGTGATCCTGAGGGGATGGCTTTCCTGCTAGCTTGACAACTACGATACACAACATGAACATAAGCTGTTGTGTATTATCCTCTGAGCCATGCATGTCTGTGATTTAGCGGTGACTGTTTTTGTCGTAACTGTGCACCGAGCGAGGGACAGGCATGCTTGGTTTGTTTCTAGGTGTACTTGTCAACTGTTGCTAGGCTAGTCCAGCTACATTAGCTAGCTTACTGTGCTAGCAGACAATGTTTTTCTCTCCTCTCCTGCCTCGATTGGCCACGCCCCTTTTATAAATCAGCTGTTCCTTGCAAAATTGGTGCACAATCCAGGCTGATATGGTATACGTGCATGGTTAAGCCTGTTCATGTCCGTTAACCCTCCTGATGCTTCCTTCCTTTATGGGGTTTCTGCACTCAAAAGCATCCCCGTTATTTCATTATCATGGCTGAGCTGTCCACTAACCCATATATTGGACTAGTGGTCAAAGCAGGAGGCAAACATCTGCAATGACAGCGATCCAGCACGGTGCCGGTCAGAAACTGTGTGTGTGTGTGTGTGTGTGTGCGCGGGTGTGTGTGCGCGCGCAGCCGACACAATGTTCTCACCTCTCACTGAGGCGCTGTAGTCATAACTCAAACAAACGGCCACCCTGCACTGCATTGTGGGTAGGGAAGCGTGAAGCGTGGAGGGGTTTTACGAGGGAGGAGAGAAAGGAGAAAGGATCACAGGAAGGAGAGAGGTAAAGGAGTAAAAAATGGAGGGTTTGAAGGGGGAAGCGGGGGATGTTTCAGACATGTTTTTGCTCTTGCCTTGACGTACTGTTGGTATTGTTCCAAAACAACAACATACATAACATACTCCACGGTTCACCCAGAGCACCTTACAGTATGAGTGGGAAAAGATTCATCTCATTTTGATCACAATGAAAGAGAGAGGGATGGAGGGATGGGAGGGTAAAGAGGTGTCACAGGAGGAAGTGTTGGCTGGAGGAGATGAAACGCTGTGTGGGCGTTGAGGTGGAATGTGAGGGTCTATGAAACAGCTGTACCTTATCTGATGCATCCACGCTTTTCTGTCATCCAACTGCAGCTTGAGTGATGAATATTATACATAACCTACACTAGTGTACTGTGATGTATCGTCGGCATATTTGTATTCGCCACAAGTATTTTCAAATATTTCCTGTTTGTTTTAGAAGGTTTGGGATACCAGGCGGGTCGGCTTTACTCAGGACCACAACGATTCAGATCAATAGATTGTTTGTGCACTTTAAATGGGTGCTAAAGGATATTTTTTACGAGGTGTTGCTATCTTGCTACCCATACTCTTAAAAGGGATGCATTGTGTTCAAAACATCATAGTGTGGGAAGTCAC
This sequence comes from Hoplostethus atlanticus, assembly GCA_034670405.1. NCBI lineage: Eukaryota > Metazoa > Chordata > Actinopteri > Trachichthyiformes > Trachichthyidae > Hoplostethus > Hoplostethus atlanticus. The sequence continues at coordinate 133,843 of JAXDDX010000032.1, forward strand.
CAAATGCATGTCACAAATCCAGCAGAAGGAAATGACAGAAAGCAGGAGGCTGGTACGCTACGTTGCTGAATGCTCACAGGCAGGTTGTGGTGAACACGGTCAACTTTCTGAGTCTCATGAGATAAGATGAACTGTATTGATCCCCCAGGGGGAGACGGGGTTACTGCAGCAGCACAGAACACAGGACTCAGATAAAACTACAATAATCAGAATGCATTGGAGATTAGAGGAATAACTCACCCCCCAAAAATGAAAATGTAGTCATTATCTACTCACCCCCGAGTCAGTCGAAACCGCGCTGAGGCTTGTAGGACCAGCGAACACCCTGCAAGTTAGCCCCCCCGTGGTTCCATCTCAGCCTTCTCCCACACTACTGAAGTAACAGGGACGGGTTTTTTTCAGCTCAAAAAAAACCTACATGTCCATCAAATTTCTCCAAACAACGTGTTTTGTGTTTTGTAGCCCAACAACTGCACCGCGGGTCCAGAAATCCAATATATTCACCTCATTATCTCCTATATTTCCCTCACTGAGCAGTTGTAGGGAGTTGCAGTAAAGAGATATCCCCATTAACTTCAATAGTGTGGGAGAAGGCGGCGCTGCACCGGCGGGGGGGCTCACTGGTGTGGTCGGTGGTCCGATGAAGTTTTGACTGACAGGCAGGCGAGTAGATAATGACTGGATTCTATTTTATTTCCTGTTAAAGATTTAGTCTATAAACCATGCTCAGGTTCGCGGTGGAGGGATTCTTGCTGCGTCGACATGAAACAAGTCGCTCATTTTCACAACATTTCCCGACACTTTCTGGCAGCCGTCTCCGTTCTAATGAAACAGGTTACCGAGACACACACCGCGCCGTGTCCTCTCTATCAGCTCTAGCTCTATACCTCTCTCATCTGTAGGCTGACTGACAGGCTGAGTTTAGGGAAATGACAAGACCAGCAGTCAGCACAATGTCTAGGGGAGCTGACAGTAAACACACACACACACACACACACACACACACACACACACACACACACACACACACACACACACGCACACAGATGGGTTGCATATTGGCATATAGCTGTCTTTTTGGTTTAGCAACACACCATATAGAAATATTGCAGCAGGCCTACCGTAACACACACACACACACACACACACACACACACACACACACACACACACACACAGATGTATGGAATATACCTGTCTGCTTAGGTTAGCAGCACACTACAGTAATAGTATTTGCCAGGTTCTTGGCAGTTTCAGTAAAGCAGTCAATCTGATAGCAGGGTCGAAAATGTGTGTGTGTGTGTGTGCGTGTGCGTGTGTGTGTGTGTGTGTGTGTGTGCGTGTGTGTGTGTGTGTGTGTGTGTGTGTGGAACACATGTGCAATGAATAGTGTATGATGCTACAGTAGCCATTAGGCAACATGAAAGGGGGAACAGAGAGAGAAAGAGAGAGAGACCCTTAGGAAGAGAGAATGAGTGAGACAGAAAGAGAGAGAGAGAGAGACATAGATACCGATGGGGGGGGGGGAGGGAGAGCAATAGAGTAGAGAGAGAGAGAGAGAGAGAGAGAGAGAGAGAGAGAGAGAGAGACATATGAGAAAATCAATGCTGTGTCCACCAGGGACAGAATGTCATGAAGGTTTTTTACTCCGTGGTATAATGGAGGGTTGGAGCCTCTTACTGCAGGAGTCACCTTGTCTAATGGAGGGAGGGATGGAGGGAGGTGAAAGAGAAAATCAGGGAGACGGGGAGGGAGGGGTGGGGTGGGGAGGAGGGAAAGTGGAAGAAAGAAAGTTGTGGAGTGATTGGGGGATGGAGGGACGGAAGAAGAAAAAAGAGGGAGGGAAGGAGAGAGGGAGGAATGGAGGGAAAGCAGGATGGATAGAGGGAGAATTGAAGGGAGGGAGAGAAGGAGGGTGGAATCGAGAGAGAGGTAGGAAGGGAGGGAGGGACGTAGAGGAGGAAGGTGAGAGGGATGGAGGGAGAGAGAAAACAAGGGAGACAGGGATGGAGGGAGGGAGGGGTGATGGAAGGGAGAGGAAGGAAGGTGAGGCAGGGAGACACAAGGAGACAATTTGGGAGGGAGGAAAAGAAGGAAGGAAGGAGGAGGACAGGAGAGGAGGATATGAAAGAGGAGGAGGAGGAGGAGGGGGAAACGAACAATTTGTGTATGCTTGAGTCAGTCCTATTTTTAACAAGACTTTGTAGCTCAAAGCAATTTACCGCAATACGTTTTAACGGGGCGGAGAACAATTTCACTGTCAAACGTGACTGACACGACTTTGTAGCTTCGCCAGAACGCAACGAGCCGCGCTGGATGAGGCCGACCGGGCGCGGGGCGGGGCGGGGCGGGGCGGCGGGGCGGCGGGGCGGCGGGGCGGCGGTGTGGCGGCGTGGCGGGGCGGCGGGGCGGCGGGGCGGCGGCGGCGGCGTGGCGGGAAACATGTCCGACGTGTAGAGGAAGCACCAAAACCCCCGTCTGCAACCCCACATTCAATTCCACCCACAGAGATGCACAGTGGATGTACTGGGCAGCTCCCAGTAGAGGGCTGTGGATGTACTGGGTGTGAATGTGTGTAACTGGTATGACTGTGGAGGAGGATCGGTGCTCGCCCCAACTCAGCAAACCTTCCCCCGGACAAATGAAAGTTAAATAAAAATGGAACGTGGTGGAAATACTCAAATCAACACCTACACTGAGGTATGAGGCGCTAAGGGGGGTTTCTACCGGTGTCGGACTTCAAAAGGCGGTCAGATACTGTACGGGGGGAACGCCTGCAGAGGGGGCCGGGTCAAAAGAGGCAGGGTGGTGTGTAACGTTTAGTTTGGAATGCGTCCCATGTGAGGAGGAGGGGGGGCGAGCGGATTCGATGGTCAGATAGGAGATGGAAGCCAAGCTGAACCCAGAGAAGTTTGGAACCAAGCCATCATGGGAACTGACACACACACACACACACACACACACACACACACACACACATACACACACACACACACACAGATCTTTAACCAAGCCCACTTTCTGCTCCATTTAACCCAACAGTAATCCTATTAAACAGAGTGACTCGTTGACCTCCTCCGTCGTGACTCGGAATTTGTGTTTCTTTACTTTTCTATCATTTATTAATTTTTCAATTGAATCTCTATTAATGAGATGAAGTCAGAACTGTCTCTCTCTGTTTCTCTCCCTCCTGTCCTTTCTGTGATATTTGGCCCAGGAGTGTTTTTTCATCCAGAGGGGGAACGAGGCTTGGAGCGATGGGTTGTTATCTTGTAGTTGTCATGCTCTGTCGTTATGTCCCGCCCCTTCCTACCTCGGCTGTCGTGTCAGTCACAAGAGATGAAACACAACAGAGGACTTCAGTTTACAAGCCTGCTCTGTTTCAGCACCACCCTGCTGCAGTCACACTCACTCTGCCCAGTACAACCAGTCTGGTTCTCCACAACCTCCATCCTGAGTGTGTGTGTGTGTGATGTTGCTTGTACACAAGATTATTGTTGTACAAGCAACTTCTTTGTAATCAACTTGATATTCTATTGTATTCTCTTCTATTCTATTCTCTTCTATTCTTTTTTATTCTCTTCTCTTCTCTTCTCTTCTACTCTATTCTATTCTATTCTCTTCTACTCTATTCTATTCTCTTCTATTCTATTTTATT
>JAXDDX010000032.1:142500-157500 GCA_034670405.1 Hoplostethus atlanticus
CTCAACACACACACACACACACACACACACACACACACACACACACACACACACACACACACACATATATATGCCTCATTTGGAGAGTGGGATGGTTTGTATACCAGTGTCAAGCTCTCTGTTCCAACATGTCAATTGGATTTTGGATATTGGATTTTTGCCTTTTCAGTCGTTGATTGATTGCAACTTGAATCACACATCACTTCTATTAGGATGACACATTCTCTAAACTATATCAATATTTTAAATAGAAACAACAGCACATCTCTCCAGGAGGAGGGAGCGGAAGGTCTCGGGGTCGCCAGGTCTAGACGGTGACAAGACAAATAACAGCCCCGAGGTTCAGTAGCCACGGGGCCTGGGAGAAAAAGTAGGTCCTCTCTTATCCAGCCCATGTTCATCATAGCTTCCTTAATGCTGTATAACTGATTGAATTTTGACCAAATGTCTTCCAGACCTTCCCCTCCAACCGCACGGACCCCCCTACCCTTTGTTTCCCCAGCCAAGGCCTCTCCTCCCTGGGCACGGTGACTCTCTGTGGCCCCCAGAAGTCTGGAGGGATGGAGGATGACAGAAAGATCCCTCTTGGGGTAGTGGGGATTATTTCTCTCTCTCTGTGTGTGTGTGTGCGTGTGTGTGTGTGTGTGTGTGTGTGTGCGTGTGTGTGTGTGTGTACGTGCACACTCCCAGCTGTCACCTCCTTCATATTAAGTTCCATTATTCATGTGAGGAGAATAATAACACTAGCCAGAGCACCCTCTGTCACTTCGGATATTACTGTTAACCCTTTAACACACACACACACACACACGCACACACACACACACTTTAGGTACTACACGCAGAGAAACACACACACACTCTTAACCACATACAAATGCATGTGCACAGGCAGATACAGCCACAGCGCTGTACCTACTTCACATAAAGACAGACACATGCACCAAAAGCCTTTACCACACAACCACACACACACACACACACACCTTCTGTTTTTTCTCTTACACACACACCAAATGATTTTCCTCCCAGGGTATCTGACCCAAGCTTTGGTTGTGTAACAGTAGACACCAGATATTAGACGGATCCGCCTGAGGCTTGTCCAGATATGAGCCGGCGCCCCTCAGACCTGAACCATGAACCATCACAGGAGGTCTCAGTTAGACAGACAAGACAAGAGGGGTGGCAAAGGTGTGTGTGTGTGTGTGTGTGTTTGTTTGTTTGTGTGTAGTATGTGCATGTGTTTCTGTGTGGGTGTGTGTGTGTTTCTAAGTGTGAGTGCTTCTCTTTATGTGTGTGTGTGTGTCTTTTATTAAAAGAAGAGGGACTGTAGAGAAAGAGAGAGATGACCCTTGGCCGGGCTCCAGGGGAGAGATGAAAAAGAGAGAGGAGAGATATAGGGGGGAAATAAAGGGAGAGGAAGAAAGGGAGGAAAGAGGGGAGCAATTTCTTTGTTGAAACCTGAGAGACCTTCAATGGTTCGCTCACGTCTCACACTCCTCCACTTCCTCTCTTCCCACTTTCTTTTTCCATCCCTCTCTCTATCACACTTTCTTTCTTTCTCTCTCTTCCTCCCTCTCTGTCTATCTGTTTTTCTCTCTCCCGGGTGCTGTAACTGCATTTAATATTGTTCCATAAAGAGAGTAATAAATATTGACTGCTGGCTAGCTCATATTCCCCTTGTTTTCTGAGCCAGTCCACTGCAGGGTAAGACCAAAGTCATGCAGCGGGTATTACGGCGCTTACCGCCTGTAGAAACAATTTTATATCCTCTGGAATATGTATCATTTTGGAGCTGTAAAAATGTGCTTCGTGCCATTTTAAGTTACTGTTAAGCATTGCCTTAAGTGTTAATAACCTGATATGTACACATAGTGTGCTTTTAATGTGAAGGATTTCTGATTTTCTTAAAAGTTAGTTAGCGCCGCAGCTCCTCTCAACAGCTGTGTAACGGCTTTTAGTGTTCAAGTTGAAAATAATGTGCTTTTTTTCCCACATTTTAACTAAACAGAACACATGAACGCAACACTACATTGAGACAAGCCTGGCTGATGCCGGATGGCCAGCTGGTAACCACACGGCGAGTTAAGGCATGCATCCATCTCCTGGATACAGACGTGTATTATCACGCTGCAGCGGCAGACAGGGAGGTCAGGGCTTGGCATCCGGCTGGGAATAACTCACGACCAGCCTTTACATCTGATATTTTAAATATTATTTTATCAGGCACGTCGACTAAGAACCTACAGCGACTTCGTTTTTAAAACATTTATTTATGCTGGGGAGATTTACTGAGCGTGCATCGTTTCTGGCAGCGCCGCCGCCACACACTCATACAGCTCCATGCATTCAAACACTGGGAGCTGCCCAGTACGACCACAGTCTCCTACTGCTGGCTGTGGAGCAGACTCTACTGGAGCAGACTCTACTGGAGCAGACTCTACTGGGGCAGACTCTACTGGAGCAGACTCTACTGGAGCAGAGCAGACTCTACTGGAGCAGACTCTACTGGGGCAGACTCTACTGGAGCAGACTCTACTGGAGCAGACTCTACTAGAGCAGACTCTACTGGAGCAGACTCTACTGGAGCAGACTCTACTAGAGCAGACTGTACTGGAGCAGAGCAGACTCTACTGGAGCAGACTCTACTGGAGCAGACTCTACTGGGGCAGACTCTACTGGAGCAGACTACTAGAGCAGACTCTACTGGAGCAGACTCTACTGGAGCAGACTCTACTGGAGCAGACTCTACTGGGGCAGACTCTACTGGAGCAGACTCTACTGGAGCAGACTACTAGAGCAGACTCTACTGGAGCAGACTACTGGAGCAGACTCTACTGGAGCAGACTCTACTGGAGCAGACTACTGAAGCAGACTCTACTGGAGCAGCTCTACTGGAGCAGACTATACTAGAGCAGACTCTACTGGAGCAGACTCTACTGGAGACTGAGACTCTACTGGAGCAGACTCTACTGGAGCAGACTCTACTGGGGCAGACTCTACTGGAGCAGACTCTACTAGAGCAGACTCTACTAGAGCAGACTCTTCTGGAGCAGACTACTGGAGCAGACTCTACTGGAGCAGACTACTAGAGCAGACTCTACTGGAGCAGACTCTACTGGAGCAGACTCTACTAGAGCAGACTCTACTGGAGCAGACTCTACTGGAGCAGACTACTGAAGCAGACTCTACTGGAGCAGCTCTACTGGAGCAGACTCTACTAGAGCAGACTCTACTGGAGCAGACTCTACTGGAGCAGCTCTACTAGAGCAGACTCTACTGGAGCAGACTCTACTAGAGCAGCTCTACTAGAGCAGCTCTACTAGAGCAAACTCTACTGGAGCAGACTCTACTGGAGCAGACTCTACTCATGACATCAGACTGGGGGGGATAGGTTGTCTGCAGGCGTCAGGACAGCAGTTTGAGGACATGTTGTTCATCATCATCTCAGAACTGACGAACGAATCATTTTCTGTTTTTGTACTTTATTTTTTTGCACCTAATGCAAATAAATGTCTGTTTTTTGCATCAACTCATAGATTTATTTTTTTTATCAGTGTGTGTGTTCTTGTTTCTTTTCAGCAGTATTGTTCCACCATACATTTCATCCCAGCCTGTGAGACTGAGTTTGTCTGATGTAACAGATTTTAGGGCATTTTTATACAACATCAACCACCAACAGGAGAATGTTGTTGCAGATATAAATGAAAGCATGTTCCCATCATACATACATGTCCTGTGTGTCCTGGTGTCCTGTGGTGTAATGGAGGGCAGATAGTCTTCCTTCCCTATCGCTCTCTCTCTCGCCCCCCCCCCCTCTCTCTCTCTGGTCTTTGTAATTCCTCATCAGGCTTTTGACTCAGTGCCCTTGCTTCGTCTTGTAACCCCCGCCCTATCCCTCCTCCCCCATCACCCCCCCCCCCCCTCCCCCCCCTCCCCCTCCACTCCCTGTGATTTAATTAAGTGGGCCCTTTATGAATAAAAATATTCCCCCCCTCTATTGATCACGGTGGACGGGAGGCTGACAGGCTGGGCTGGCTGGGACGGGACAGCCACTCTGCTCGCTCGCTCCATTACACTGATCTAAGTAAGTGTGTGTGTGTGTGTGTGTGTGTGTGGAGTGGAGTGGAGTGGAGTTTTGTTAGTGTGTGTGTGTGGGTGTGTCTCTGGAGTGACATTGCATGAGTGCGTGTGTGGGTGTGTGTGTGCTTGTGTACACGCACAGAGGTGTGTATGCGAGAGACAGGTTTGTCTGTGTGTGTGTGTGTGTGTGTGAGTGTGTGTGTGAGTGTACACTATGTCTTTACACATTTGTGTGTGTGTGTGTGTGTTTATGAATGCTACTCTGAATCAGAGTGAAACAGTCACTGGGGAGCTGTAGCTTCTAAATCAAACTAAGCGTTCTGAAAAGCTCCCATGGGTCCTTGCAAGTTCTTCGTTAGACACACACATACACACACACACACACACACACACACACACACACACGCACCGACACACACACACATTCCTCAAACGCCTCCTTTGATACACACACTGCATCAGCATTATAAATGGAAATCGTCTGCGCTTTTCATTTCTCTCTCTCTCTCTCTCTCTCTCTCTCTCTCCCCCCTGCCCCCCTCCCCCCCCCTCCCCCCATCGCTCTCCGTAAGGCTGTAAGTATCTATTATGTTTTGTCGATACTGTAATTAAATTGGACAGCTTAATGCGATTCTCTGTGATCCATAGGCCTTTATGGATATAAAAGCTTTTCTGGCCCCGCGCCCGAAAGACGTCCAACAAATTTAGATGAGTTACTATCGGGGGGTGGTTGGGGGGGGGGGAGAGAGGGGGTGAGGGTAGTTGGAGAGGTTAAGGCAGTGGGGCGCACACATGGTCATTTGTTATTGGCTAATTCACTTTTATGTCCCTGACGCCATTTTGTTTTAATACATTTTCTTATTTGAATTGTCATCCGCGGGACTGAGCGATATTACCACTCTACCTCGCTCTCCTTTTTTTTTTCTTTCTTGTTAGCTCTTCTTTTTCTTCTGGTGCTTTAGCTAAGCGATATCGCAGGCTCTTAGGGACATTTATGGCGCTAATAAAACTTCAGTGGCGAAGGATCAAGAGACTGCATTAGAATGGACGGAGGAAAGGAGGGATGGAGAGAGAGAGAGAGAGAGAGATGGATGGAGGGAGGGGGAAGGTAGATTAACGGGAGGGGAGAAAGATGGATGGAGGGTATAGATGGACGGGATGGATGGAGGGATGGGTGGGAGACAGACGGATGAGGGAGGTCTCGTTGTGTTTCCAGGTTCTGACGGCAAAATGATGTGCTGTCATGGCAACCTGGACGAAACCACGACGAGAGAGCAGTGTGTCCATCAATTACACCGAGGCCTATGAAGCTATCGGCCCTGTACCAGTGAGGAGGAACATGTATTGTATAATAACACATTAAAAAAAAAGGTCTAAAACTCATCAATCATTTATAGAAACAAACCACACTGAGGATTTCATTCTCAAAACTGCTGTTATGTACGTAAATGTAAGCACTTTTTCCATGATAACGATTAATTTTATAAGAGTTATGGATCACTTTTTTATCTCTTTATTTTATAACTCTTTATTTGGTGAATCAATAGCATCAAGGGGACTCGTTAGCTCTCCGCCAGCGAGACGACCTCTTCCTCTACCAGATTAGAATTAACAGTGAATGCTCGTCTCTCGCCCTGCAGCAGATGGTTGATCTCAATATATCATCTGCAGTAAATGGTTGAACCCAGTACTAATAGTGAATGGTGGAGCTGCAGCCTCCAGAAGGTCCAAACCCAGAGCCTAGATCTATCATCTTCAGTAAACGGTTGACCCCATGGTAAAGCTTACTGAAGCTGCTGAACCTGTCAGCCAATGGATCACTTGGTAATTGGTTGATTTATCATATAACTAATGGTTGAACATTACACTGGAATCCAACTTGATCCCTAATGCTCTGATGTTCTATATATAGGGTCCTGCGCCTCAAATATCCTGATGATGAAACTGATCAGGTGTGGTTATTGATTATGGCATTACAACAAACATTTTCAATGCAACTTCCATAAACAGCTAAAATGCTTTTCATGCAAAAAAAAACAAACAGGTATATTAACATTTGGTTGAGTTGGTGCATCATCAACACTAAGTGAAATGATCCCCAGAGAGAAGGAGCGTTAAATGTGATGAAGGATTAAGAGGTTCTCATTTTGAGGATGGCCAAAGCTCATTGTCTAAATGGATTTGTGCTTGAGTAAATGGTTAAACCAAAATATAGCTTTTTGAAAATGATTAAAAAATGTCAGAACTCATACTTCCCTATCATAACCTATTTGCAAACGACGTCATTTCAAAATAAAACGAGCAAACAGAGTAAAGTGAGTCGGCTAAGAAAATAAAAGAAAATGAAAAATATCTACCCATCACCGGACAAGAGCACCGTTAAAACAAACCCTCCTGTAGGGTAAATGGTTAACCCCCTCATAGCATGTAGTAAAGGCCCTCACCCCTTCATAGTAAATGGTTGAACATGTTGTAGGAACAGAAGATTGGTCCTGCTGTACAGGACTGCCGCTACAACGAGGATGAACTCAACAGCCCTCATCTGACTCGTTACTGAGCATCTGAACCCGCGGTAGGAAGGATGAGGAGGAGGAAGGGGTGTTGGAGAGACTGACAGAAGGAAAGGAGGATGAGGAAGAAGAGGAGAAGGATTGAGAGACAGGCAATGGAGGCAGTTATGGAGGGAGACAGAAGGGAGTGAAAGAGGGGGAAGGATGGGAGGGATAGAGGGAGTGGAGGGAAGGCAAGTACCAAAGAGAGAAGGAAAGAACACGGGAGGCAGGCAAGAAGGTGGGGGAAGAAGAGAGGGAGGTATGGGTGAGGGATGGAGGGATGAGAAGGGTGAGGAGGAGGTATGGAAGAAAGGGAGGTGGGGGATAAAAGAGCTGACTGCAGTGTTTTGTCTTTATATGCATCTGGGGAACACCTCAGCACCCATAAATAACACCCTGCAAATTAGTAGATTAGACAGGAGGAGAGGACTGCTGTGTGTGTGTGTGTGTGTGTGTGTGTGTGTGTGTGTGTGTCAGAGAGAGAGCATATGTATGAGAGTGTGAGAGTGTGTGTGTGTCCGTGCATGCCAACGAACATGCAATGTGTGTGTGGGTGTGGATGTGCCTCTATATGTATGTTCCCTTACCAGCATGTGTGTGTTTCTCAGTGTACATGCGTGCACCAGTGTGTGTGTGTGTGTGTGTGTGTGTGTGTGTGTGTGTGTGTGTGTGTGTGCGGGCGTGCGTGTGTGTGTGTGTGCGTGTAGGGGATCTACAGGAGTTCTGATCCGTCTCTCAGCAGGTCAGCGTTGCCAAGGTTACCGAAGGCCATTTTGCCGGTGGGCCAATTAACTTCTAACAGAGAACAGAACAAAACAGGTGTCTCAGTGGTACTCGGGTTAGAGAGGTAGAGAGAGGTAGAGAGAGAGAGAGAGAGAGAGTGTATAGTTTTGAGAGACAGAGCCAGGGGCTGAGAGAGAAAACGAGCGGGAGAATGAAAGACCGAAAGCTTTTGTCATCTCTGGACGTGGCCAAACATCCCGTATGACGCCGTGTGAAGAATGAGAGGACGGCAAGATATGAAGGGGGACGTGAGCGCCGACCCGGCCAGACGAGGAAGAGCGAGGGCTTCGGTGCCACCGTCACATTTCTTAACCGCGCGTCGCCATGGAATTAACACAATTCGTTATCTGAGCGCTTCCTCGGTCCTTCCTGTAGCTACTGAGTACGTTTCATGACTTAGCCCCCCGCCTCTCAAACCCCAGCTGTGTAACAGATGAATGCAGGGGAGTCAATCTGAAAATAGTTGTTCATCACTCCTAACAAGGTGACTTTTTGGGAGTATAATTAGTGCTGCAGTGCTAGTCAGCGTAGTCCCCCTTATCTTGCATCTCTGTTGCCGCGGTCCCCCACCCTGCATGCTCTTCTACAGCAGATCCAAATCTGTATGATGTAAAACGCAAAAACTCCTCTTACAGCCGGAGAGCATTTTTGAATTTGTGTTTCTCCTTGTTTGTGGGGTTTGGGCGAACAAAACCGACAATAAAAAAGGAGCCTTGTAAAATGTCTGTGTCCGTACGAGTGTAGCTGGTGAAATAAAGTGATTGTGACGGCTAACAGAGCGGACTGTCATCCTCCCTTCCCATGCAGCGGTAGGCTAATTCCACTGACAGACTGTCTTCCACAATGGCTACTGGCTGCTGTCCTCTTAGCCCGAGGGCCTGTCTGGCTGAGCGAGAGAGAGAGAGAGAGAGAGAGAGAGACAGAGACAGACAGACACGGTAAGAAAGTCAGACAAAGAAAGGGGATGAGAGAGACAGCCAGGGAGAAAGAAAGCAATTTTGTGAATGCATGTGAGCGCACGAGTGTGTGTGTGGTTGCTATGCTGTCTCTAGGCCCTAATCTCTTTAGTAAGCCCCATGATCCAGTTAGAAGCAGCGAGTGGCTAATGTCAGGGCTAACTGGAAGAGAGGGAGCTGTGTGTGTGTGTGCGTGTGTGTGTGTGTGTGTGTGCGTGTGTGTGCGTGTTTCAGTGTTTGTGTATATCCCAATCTGCAAGTGCACCCTTGCGTGTGTGTGTGTGATTGTATAGCTGCTTGCATCTATATCTGCTTTTCCATGCTTTTCTACTATGTCATGTGTGTGCACGTGTTCCTCTGTGTGTGTGTGTGTGTGTGTGTGTGTGTGTGTGTGTGTGTGTTACAGGGAGTGCCCCATTAAGGCAGAGAGATTAGATTGAGTGGATCCAGACTCTGCACCATTGTTCCTCTCCAGCAGCCTTTTCACTGCGGTTTGAAAAGACAGGACAGGTGCAGGAAATGGAGTCTTAGTTAATTCGCCTGGTCAAATCAGGGTTAAACATCTGGTCACAATTGAGCGAGAGCAAACTACAAAAGAGCAAAGAAAACAAAGTGGGACTTAGTGACGGTGACGCTGGGCAGAGTCAAGGACAAATACGGTTTAAACCAGGGTGAGGCTGCATCACGCTGCTACGTGTGTTTTATGTTTGGATCGTTGTATCAATTTTGACATCTTCGCTTTTCACTTTTCACACTAATTGACATGTGTAGGTGATATTTCACAACCCTTGGACCAAGTCAAACTATTGATCATGTGTTACTTCACCTTCCAGATTGCCTCCACGAACATCAAATCCTGAATAGTTGCACTTTCTTGACTCTATAGGAAACTGAAAATGTGATATGAATTTGATTCCTTTCCATGATATGTACTCTGATCATTTCCAACTTCCGCCGTTCAAAATCTCAGGTCTGTAAAATTCTCATTTCATCAATAAAGGACTTACGATGTCTCACTTTGGACCGAACGCTAACAGGCTGAGTAACTCCAATATGTATTCGGCTGACGGTACGTCGTCGGCACAGCGTGTGGATGAATCCCGTCAGGGTGTATGAAGCCATCGCGGCGTGATTAAAATCAGCAGTTTTGTCACAGAGGGTAGAAGTACCGCTAACTCGCCCCGCTGCCATAATAAATGGTACGACGCTGACACAACGGGGATGATGAACTGACGCGGGCTTCCTCACACCATGCAGACATACACTAACTCTCCTATTTGTTAACCTCCCTCACACACAGAAAAAAAAAACTCGACCTGTCCTTCCAAAATTGCATCACACCGTCCCTACCTTCCACATCATCCCAAAACATCCTGCTCCAAACTGCCTCGTTTTAACGACGGACGAGCAAAATGTTCGTCCGCGTCGAACGTTGCGATGTGAAACTCCTTCGTCCCCTGGGGAAATATAGAAAGGACGGATGCAGACGGACAGAAATTGAACCAAATTCTCTCCTCCCATCCGATCACGCTGCAGCACAAACCACCAGCTCTGCCGCTAATTCAGGGGTGTTACGGTGCGGAGCGCAGGCCTTGGCATATGGCATATGGTGTGTGTGTGTGTGTGTGTGTGTGTGGATACGAGAGTTTGTGTGCATGAGAGTGGGAGGGAGAAAAAGAAGAGGTATAGGGGGAGAGAGAGAGAGAGGAAAAGATGATTTAGGGGTAATGAGAGCCGGTAAAATCATGGTGCCCAGTGGCATTATGGGACTAAATCTAATCTGCTAATGGAGAGGGGGGTGGGGTGGGGGGAGGGAGAGAGAGAGGGGGGGGGGGGGGGGGGGAAGGGAAAGTGAAAAGGACAGCAACGGCAGGATGATTGTAGAGGACGGAGGGATGGATGGAGGGCATGAGGGATGGAGAAGGAGGGAGGAGGAAGAAGGAGGGGAGGAGGATGTAGGTGCAGTGTGAGGAGAGTGGAAGGAAGGAAAGGTAGCAGGGAAGGAGAGAGAGGAGGCGAGGAAGGACCGATGGAGACAAGCGGTGAGGGGCAACGAGAAAAAGAGGGAAGGAAAAGAGACAAAGGAAAAAGAACAGCAGAGTAATACAAAGAAAGAGGGGCGAGAAAGGGGAGGAGAAAGGGAGGAGAGGGGGAGGAGAAAATGGAGATGGAGAGAAAAACTGAATGGAAAACAAGAGGAGAAGGAAGAGAGGGGGGAGGGAGAAAAGGGGAGAGGAAGGAGGAAAGGGGAAGAGAGAAGGACCCTGTGAAAAAAAGTCAAGGACAAGGTGGAGGGGTGGGAGGTGAGACCAGATGTTGTGTGTGTGTGTGTGTGTGTGTGTGTGTGTGTGTGTGTGTGTGTGTGTGTGTGTGAGAGAAATAACCTGGGGTAGAGGCATTGGGAGGCCAGGGCCCAGGAGAGCACAATCAGCACATATTGCTATCACCTGGCACAGTAAACACATACACACTCTCTCTCTCTCTCTCTCACACACACTCACACTATGTCACTCACTCACTAACACACACACACACACACACACACACACACACACACACACACACACACACACACACAGATGGACATAAATCATCATACAAACAGACAGGTATGCACATCCTATAGTCATACATGGAGCATGCGCAACACACACACACATATACACCCACACACCCACACACACACACACCCACACACCCACACCCACACACACACACACACACACACACTCTCTCTTCGGCAGAAGGCAGCCATTGAGAGGTAATTGCCCCAGACTGTTAATGTTTTGCAGGATAAAACTACACAGTCTTTACAAGGCCGGGCTAATTTCACAACTTTATGTCTTTACCTCAGCAAAATGTCTGACGACCACATTACAACCACTCCAAAGATACAGTGGTGGTGTGTGTGTGTGTGTGTGTGTGTGTGTGTGTGTTACAGTAGATTGTTTTTTTGCAGTGAGAGGCTGAGTGGTCCTGTAGAGCTCAATGGTTACAGCATAGTAATAACGCTGCCACGGGTCTGATTCCCACCGGGGCCACCCAGGCTCAAAATGTATGTGCTCATGGTGCTGCAAGGTGCTTTGATAAGAGCTGTGTAGCGACGAGACCCGGTCCCATCAGGGAGCAAGGCAGGAATATCATCGTGTACCGGAGGACGACATGCTGAGCTGCAGAAATGAACCAGCAAAACAAAACAAAACAAAACACTTTAGAAAAGTAGAAAGAATCCAGTCCTGCAGGTGTTGCTGTCAAACAAGAATTTGTGTTATCCACGATGCAGAAATACAATTTTAATTTGTTTTTATTGTTTTTTTTTAATCTATGACTAGGTGTCACTTTTTCCCAAATGGTGGATATGTCAATTTGGAAACAATCCGACCGTGTGATGCTGAATTTCTCCAGTGAAAAGTGTAAATTGTATTATTTTTGCTGCGGTGTGGCAGCTGAGGGGCCCTCCTGTCTGCAGTGGGGGAAAACAATTGTCAGACTGTCAGATTTTATTGTATCGCACTGTGTCGTATCGTATTGTATCATTTTTATGACTCATGTATCTGTGATCATTTCAGTTTATAAATACAATACACAGTTGAGAATTGAACCCCAGGCCGCAGTGGTAAACTCCTACACGGGTTTGAAATCCAGACACCCTGTAAAACTGCACCAAACCTCAACAATCTGCTCTGAGCAACGCAAACGGAGCAGAGCCACATGGGTAATCCATTATCTTGAGAGCAAACAGGACCCCGGCTCTGCAAATTACAGTATCTAAGATACAATATCAACACAAACAACGAGCTGGAAGGTCGAAATCATGAAACGCACATACGTATTTGCCGTATTTGTAAAGCACCTTCCATTGACCACAGTCATTTAGCCACTTACAATAAAGAAACTGTAATTAAAACATGTCAAACCTTAACCTTAACCTGTAAATCTGATTCTTAAATGACGCCTTTCAAAGTGAAGACACATCAGAAACACCTCGCTTCCCCAGAGAGGTTTCCCCCCTCCCAGGTCCTCACAGGTCTAGAAAAACAAGCACACACAGCCTGATCTAGTTGGATGATTATAGCTGACCGTTGGGCTGACAATGATGCTGAGCAGCAGCGCGATGCGATGTCAAGCTGTAACGTCTTGTGTTTAGCTATTCGGTTCACAGGTCAGTAAAAGCAAACACAGATGCAACATTACGCTGCAGCTTAGACAATTACAGCAAATTACACTGATGCTCTGCAGCGACTCGTCTGTCCATGAGGTAATGCACAGTTTCAATACATACAGACCTTCCCCTCGCTCGTGCAGGTCGGAGGCATGCTGCAGCAATCAAATAACCATTACGGCATTAAAATGTTACAGCTGAGAGAAAGCAGGCAGGGAGAGAGAGAGAGGGGGGGAGGGAGGGGGGGGGGGGGGCAAAAGCTCAGTTATTGCATGAATCAAAAGCTCTTTATTTTCTTTATCGAACCAGGCAAGCTGACGAACAACACATCTAAGTACATATCTACCCACAATAAGGGCTGGATGACTAAACACTAAATAAATACACACCGCTGTCACAACAGAGAGAGTAAGCAGAGAGGGAGGGAGATGAAGTGGAGCAAAATCAATAGAATAGAAGGGAAGGGAATAGGAAGGAAGGAAAGAAGGAAGGAAGGAAATAGAATAGAATAGACTAAAAGGGAATAGAGGGGAATAGGAAAGAAGGAAAGAAGGGAATAGAATAGAATAGAAGGGAACAGAAAGGAATATAAGGGAATAGGAAGGAAGGAAAGAAGGAAGGAATGAAATAGAATAGCAATAGAATAACAGGGAATAGAAGACAATAGGAAGGAAAGAAGGAAGGAAGGAAGGAAGGTAGGAATCAAGGAATATAATATGATATAATAGAATGGAAGGGAATATGAAGGAAGGAAGGAAGGAAGGAAGGAAGGAAGGAATAGACTATGAATTAAAAAGCACGAGGCAGAACCCCCCAGGACTTTAACCCCGCCCACCTCCTCCACAGCAGGTAGCCTGCCGGCTGTCAACACCTTGCTGGCAGATGAGAAGAGGAGATGTTCCCAACAGTAGATGGCGCCGTGATGCTTCTGTGAGTTTCCTTTCCTCACAATCAATACCTCCAGATCACTACCACATACTCAACATGTCCATCACTATCAATACCTCCAGATCATACTCAACCTGTCCATCACAATCAATACCTCCAGATCACCTACCACATACTCAACCTGTCATCACAATCAATACCTCCAGATCACTACCACATACTCAACCTGTCCATCACAATCAATACCTCCAGATCACCACCACATACTCAACCTGTTACAATCAATACCTCCAGATCACTACCACATACTCAACCTGTCCATCACTATCAATACCTCCAGATCACCACCACATACTCAACCTGTCCATCACAATCAATACCTCCAGATCACTACCACATACTCAACCTGTCCATCACAATCAATACCTCCAGATCACCACCACATACTCAACCTGTCCATCACTATCAATACCTCCAGATCACTACCACATACTCAACCTGTCCATCACTATCAATACCTCCAGATCACTACCACATACTCAACCTGTCCATCACTATCAATACCTCCACTTCACTACCACATACTCAACATGTCCATCACAATCAATACCTCCAGATCACTACCACATACTCAACCTGTTACAATCAATACCTCCAGATCACCACCACATACTCAACCTGTTACAATCAATACCTCCAGATCACCACCACATACTCAACCTGTCCATCACTATCAATACCTCCAGATCACCACCACATACTCAACATGTCCATCACAATCAATACCTCCAGATCACTACCACATACTCAACCTGTTACAATCAATACCTCCAGATCACTACCACATACTCAACCTGTTACAATCAATACCTCCAGATCATACTCAACCTGTCCATCACTATCAATACCTCCAGATCATACTCAACCTGTTCCAATCAATACCTCCAGATATCTGTCATTGAGGGATGTGATTACCTTCTTTGAGAGAAATGGTGGATGGACTCCCTTCGTAAACTATCATTTTTTATAAGAGGAAGATCACACACACACACACACACACACACACACACACACAACCCCGCTTTCACCAAACGATCAATACGTTCAGATCACTGCCTTCAGAGGTGATGTGAGCAGGGATGACAGGAAGTAACATTCCCCCGTATGAATTCGGACATGCATCATATACAACAAAGTGTGTGTGTGTGAGAGAGAGAGAGAAAGAGCGAGATAATGTGTCTTTTTGTCTGCAACAACACACACACACACACACACACACACACACACATAACCACCATCATGTGGACCAACGCAAACACACTTGATTTACAATGCTACTAGTGTTATATATATATATATATTTATATATTACACAAGAAAATGTTACAACAAACAATGAAGTGTTTCTTCTACTTTCACTCTAAAGCTGCTGAGTAACTCAACGTCACTGAAACCCATTCAAACCTCCATCCTCCAGCTTGTCGTGTTACTGGACATAAACCAAACCGGATACCGGCTCCAGAGAGAGGTTGACTGCCTGTTTCCCTTTCCACACCTGTTGTGCACCCCTCTCACT
>JAXDDX010000032.1:160000-172500 GCA_034670405.1 Hoplostethus atlanticus
AATGTCCCTAGCTCTTTTATTCAGGTAGTGCAGCTGTGAACAGAAACTACAGTATCTGTGACTGTGGTTTAAGAAAACATGTTATTTACTATTAACACATTTTAACACATATAGATTATAAATATAAATAGATTTGTTATATTATATTATATTATTATATTAAAGCAAAGAAGAAATTATGATCTAAACTAGAGCAAATGGGGGTTTTATAAATATTTACCAACCAACAATTTCATCACTGGATGAATTAAGAAGAAATGTATGAATGAAAAAACCCACTAAGAGATGAAATGTGTTGAACATGGAGCATCTGTTATAAGACCACACTCACCACACCCACCGTTTAGCAACCTATCACTCCTCCTGTCGCTCTTCCTCCCTTCAGAGTGACACACTCTCTGTACAAACATTACATTTCCTGTCCTTTCCTCCGACATCTTGTTTCCATTCTTTCCCCTCTTTCCTTTCCCTCTTCCTTCCCTCCTTCCTTTCCCTCCACCATCTCTCCATCCTTTTCCTCCTTGTCTCCTCTTTTCCTCCTAATCGCTTCCTTCTCCCATTTTCTCCTCTCTTTCTGCCTTTTGCATCACCTCAGCTTCCCTCATTGCCTCTCCTCTCCTCTCTCCTGCTCTCTTCTTCCCTCTCTCCATGATTGAGTTCATATTGAGTGTCATCCTGGGTGCAAGAGGCCTGTCTCCTTACATGTATACACATTCAAACAATAACTGCTTCACAGCTGTCATTTCTAGCACCAATTCCTAACAGCCAGGAGCACTAAACATAGTGTGTGTGTGTGTGTGTGTGTGTGCGTGTGCATAAATGTGAATCTATACGAGTCCATCTGTGTGTCTTTGTGCAAAAGTGTGATTACGGAAAGTGAGTGAAGTGTAAGTGTTCGGTGCCTCTAGACAGGCTAAAGGTAGAAAGCTATTGGGATTACATGTGGCGCCGCTGGGCATGTAGACACTGATCTAATATACAGCCCTGATAGTGTCAAGTCCCTATGGGCGGGTAGAGAGAGGGAGGGGGAGAGCGAGAGAGAGAGAGAGAGAGAGAGAGAGAGCTGAGTTGGTGAACCTTGCGTTAACCTGTTAGGGAAAACGAGGGTGGATGGAGAGAGGCGGAACGAGGGACAGTGAGAAGGAGGGAGGGAAGAACGGGGGAGGTAAGATTAATGAATCAGCCCATCTAAATGTTAACGGGCGCTGAATGGCAGGTAGGTTGAGTAGGTTAAGTGGACCCACAGAACCAGTGGACCGGACAGTACGCAGGCGGTTCAATTAAAACTCCCAAAATATCACTTGTGTCCGGCGGCAGACCGGCTGACGGCTAACCAGGAGACACGCTGGGCAGATTAAGGGACAAGTGAAGCATCGGATCGTTTAATTCAATGAAAAAAACCTGACGTCTGTTCCTTAAATATAACTCTCACCCCTACCTTCTCTTCAGGAAGTGGCCCAACTCGACGCTAAGCGCCATCAGGGGAGAAGTTGAGGAGCTTAAGTGGACCAGTTATAAGCTTTCAACCATTTAGCCCAGTGGAAAATTAATACACTCGCGCTTAAGGCATGGCTCGTTCGTGGGTTTTTTTTTTGGTTTTTTTTAGCGGGACAGCCCAGCGAGCCTCCTGCGGGGCCGATTAAACACTCGGAGAGGGTGGAGAGGTTAAGTGGACCAGCTGAGCACTAGACAGACAGAGGTAAATGACTGCAATGACAAACTACTGCACTGTCTGTATGAGTCCCACTGCGCTGCGTGACACTGTGGTGTGTGTGTGTGTGTGTGTGTGTGTGTGTGTCTGCCCACATATGGTGATCTAACTAGCCACACACACACACACACACTGTGAAGGATGTTGCGTTCAGAGAGAGAAGGTGCAGGCGGCTGACCTCCTTCCGAGGTGACCTCATTGATCATGACATCATGGGATAGGCTTGATTTATACGCCTGCTCTGCTGAGGTGTACATTCAAAGAAAAGCAGCCCCGGGTGGAGCTATAGGGAGTAGTAGTGAGAAGAAAAGGAGGTGGACAGCGAGGAGAGGGAGCAGATGGGGGAGGAGGGGGGAGCGCAGGGTGAAAGAGAGGATGCAGGTAGAGAGAGGATGAGAGAGATTGACGAATGGAGAGGAGAGGATGGAGGTAGAGAAATTGTGGAGGGGAGAGGAAAAAAGGATGGAGGGGGATAAAGAGGGTGGATGGATGGGAGAAAGAGGGATGAGGAGAGGAGAGGAGAAAGAGAAGAACGACAGGCGAGAGGAGAGGAAGGTGGAGGGTAATCAGTGTATGTTTATAGAGAATGAATCAATGACCTCCAACCAGCTCATGCCCTACAGCACACACACACACACACACACACACACACACACACACACACACACACAGCCCGTGTCCTGCAGCTGAGTGTATGATTAACTGTAAGGACATATGATCCATTTACATCGTCATCAGGTGCATTGTACTGGATTATCAGCGGAGGTCACCCTTCCTCTTTTATTCTCACTTGAGTGCATGTGACTAGGAGTGTGCACGTGTGTGTGTGTGTGTGTGCATATATGTCTGTGTGTGTGTGTGTGTGTGTGTGTGTGTGTGGACCTGACGCAAGGCTAAGCAGCTTGTTCCAGCATTGTTAACACCCCGGACTAAGACCGAGAGAGAGAGAGAGAGAGAGAGAGAGAACCGTAGAAAGATATACACTCCCCGGCCACTTTATTAGGTACACCTATCACCACACACACTTTTGCGCAACTTTTTTTGGTCAGATGCTCGAAGAGAGAGATGCTGAAACACTGTCACACCAGTCAGAAGAAGAACATTCTTGTTGTCTAGACACACTTAAATAGATTTTTTTCCCCCTGTTGCTAGGACGACTGCCCACTCAACATTGCTCAAGGCTTGAGGTTTGTACAGTCCCCTGAGCAGAGCTTGATTCTCGTTGCACCAACTCTTTTCTCATGAGGTCAATGAGGTCTGCACCCTCATTTACGACCTCTAACTTGTTATATTGATGTGTTGTAATAATCAAAAGGTTTAATAGTAATTAACAGTTTAAATGTAGACGTTAGAGACGTCTACTGCACCCGTCATCTCACTCCTTCCTTCAGAGTTGGAAGGAAATGAGCGTTTAGGCTGTTTTCAAGTTGCACTATTGACTGAAGTTTAAATCTTGAAATTTGGTCCATTTCCACTATTAGAGAGTTTTACTGCCTTTAGAATAATCACCCTTTCCTGCTATGGTTGCCGTCCGACTTTTAAAGTAATTGCTGAAATAAGCTTTCCTTCCATATTGCCAGTCAACTTGGCCATTCTCTTAGCGATGACTTACACTGAGAGGAAACTGGAAAAACACTTTGCATCTGATTGTGGACAATATAAATCCTAATATATTCACTTCTAAACCTTCATTATGCTGAAGCCATATTTTTACAAGTTTGGCAGCCGACAAATAACTAGCCAGCGAGACGGCCGTCAACGGAGAGATGTGGCTGGAGAGTTCCTGTAAATTCACATGGCCTTCTGCAGTGACATAACGTGGTGTTTTAACTGTGTGTGTGCATGTCCTGAAGCCCAGATGGCTCAGTAAGAGTAGCTGCATGCACGCACGCGCACACACACACACACACACACACACACACACATAAATGCATGCACAGCTACAGTAACTAGCTCATTAAAACGCCTCATTTCACCCAAACCTCAGCCAACACATACTGCTCTCTGATCCAGCGGCTACACACACACACACACACACACACACATATGGATTGCAGGCTTAGACACACACACTCACACACTTTATTACAGAAATATTGAAAGATGAACTTTAGGTGATAATAGGTTTAGGATATTGTGATAACTGTGAGTTTTATTCCTCTTGGTCTAATCCCGTCTTTCCTAACAAAATCTTTTAGTCGTGTGTGTTTGTGCGGAGCTGTGTTATTCAAAGACAATAGTCAAAACCTGATGCCTCCAGTCTCTTTCCCTGAGAGCTAAACTCATAATACATACCAGGACTGTGTCACGCAGGGGGCATGTCCTGGTGGCTAACTAACTCATAGTTTGTGAAACATTGCCTTAGACAATTTAAAAATGAATTCCTCATTTTGTTTATTACATATTTGGCAACATTTCTTTGTGTGTATCGCTGTGGTGTTTCTGAACTGCACTTCCCAGAGATCACCTGTCAATCAAACAGGGTGTCCAGTACTGTGACGTCTTTTTTCTTGGATTTTCTGTTGATGGAGTTTGAGTTTCTGTAGGTGGCGCTCTTTTCTTCGTCTGTTCAGGCTATCGCTGCTCATGCTAACTACCCAGTTCTTCTTCTATTTGCAAGAGGGTTAGAAAGTGAGAAAAGATAGTGAAAGAGAGAAAGAGAGGAGGAAGAGAGAAAGATACTGAAAGAGAGAGAGAGAGGAGGAAGAGAGAAAGATACTGAAAGAGAGGAGGAAGAGAGAAGATAGGAAGAGAGAAGAGAGAGAGAGAAAGATACTGAAAGAGAGAGAGAGGAGGAAGAGAGAAAGATACTGAAAGAGAGAAAGAGAGGAGGAAGAGAGAAAGATACTGAAAGAGAGAAGAGAGGAGGAAGAGAGAAAGATACTGAAAGAGAGAAAGAGAGGAAGAAGAGAGACTGAGGCTGAAAAGAAAGACAGGCAACACAAAGAGAACTTCTCATCACGCCTGACGAAGGACGAGGTCTTTCTCTGCCCCACTGTTTCCACTTAAACCACAGTAGTGCGAGCTCGTGTCAAACCGAGCCAACAAGGTTTCACTAAACCCGTCACACGCTGCAATCAGTTCAAGCGAGAGCCCGAAGTTCCCCCAAGCTTTGAACGCCCCGCCTGAGGAGCTCGAGTTGTCATGTGTTGAATCACATCTTAAAAACACATTTTCACTGGCAGCTTTCGAAATCTTTTCTTTTTCGTTTATTTTAGTCTTGATGCGTTTGTTTGTTTTACTCTTACGTCATCCTGGTTTTTAATTCACGTCTTAAATTAATTGTGTATCTTTTTGGTTTTGTGGCTATTTGTTGTAACATGTGTACCACTATTTCGAAATGTGCAATATAAACATAGGAAGAGATATTATTCTTATTATTAAAAAAAATAGCTTCTGCAAAAACTCAACAAACTCAACAACAAAAAACATTAAAAACTTGCAGAACCGTTTTGATAAAAACCCTTTAAAGTGTAATGCAGATTGATCCACTTTTATTTTATTGATGTTGTTTCTGCTTTAGTCTTGTGTGGCAATAATCAAATACAAAACTCCTAGCAGGATTCTATTCATGCTACTCTCCTTTCATCAAATACATCCAAATACTAGAACAGAGTTGTAGTGCGCGAAGACGCCAAGATAAATCCCTGCTCCTTTTACACGGCCTCGGATAATATTTACTTAAATTCACTCAGTACATCCAACTCAGATTGACTGAAGGCAAGAGGCTCTAAAGCTCGCTCTCTGTCAGTCAACTTCAGGCCCTCTGTGAAATAGAAATGCAACCACCCGCACTTTTTTCCCCCCAAAAAAACCCCCGAAACCATGAAATCTCCCCACTCTTGATCCAATCTTTCCTTCAGGACCCAGAAAAACACCCAAGCACCTCCCTGGCCTCCCAGAAATCTGGTTCCAGTTTGAGGCAGCGCTGAGCTTGAAGGTGGGGGCGACTCTGAGGCAGCTGACACTTATAAATAAATAACAAGAAAGAATGCAACATATCCACAATCTACCCACATCTTTATGATTTTTTAATGTGGCTTCTTTTTTCTTTTTTCCTCGCTTTTTTTTTTTTATCCGATCTTTTTTCCCCTCGCTGTTCCCTCCGTTTGGTCGTTCTATTCCTAAGTTTTATAAGAACGGAGATAGATACGGTTGTTTTTTTCTTTTTTTATGACGAGGCCGGCCAGTAATTTGACTGTTTAGGGACAGAGATGAATGACGTTGGGATTGGATGAACTGAAACGTTGAGCTAACATGCCAAATGTCTCGGTTCTTTTTTTGAATTGATTTGTGCTTTTCTCTCTAGATGTGAATTATCTCTCTGATCTCTGTGGTCTCTCTCTCTCTCTCTCTCTCTCTCTCTCTCTTCTCTTTCTATCTTTCAGAGCCTCTTTCTCTGATTTTCTATCTATCTCTGCCACACACACACACACACACACACACACACAACCTGAGTGCCCAGTGTTCGTGCTCCCCTGTGCTTCTGTATGTGTATCCATGCCAGTGTGTGTGTGTGTGTGTGTGTGTGTGTGTGTGTGTGTGTGTGTGTGTGGCGAGAGGGAATACTGCCAATGCTTTAACAAAACACCAACAACAGGCTTACAGTAATTGATCTCCTTAAATGGGCTAATACACACTTCAATTGGCTCCTGAAACCTTTCTCAAACTCCTCGGGGGAGTCGGACTAGCAGACCGACTCGGTGGGACTAGCAGACCGACTCGGTGGGACTAGCAGACCGACTCGGTGGGACTAGCAGACCGACTCGGTAGTGGTGGGACTCGACCTGACCACCACAAAACTAATGTACTGCTAATAAGGGGGATTTCTTTTACATGATTTGTTAGAGGGATGTCATTTCCCTCAAAAATTATATCAACGTGTTGAGCACAAAAGCCAAGCGGTGAACATAAAAAACATGAAAACAACCAAAAGTTCTTGCAGATGAAAGGTTTTCTCAGATGTGATATGCATGTACAGAATCCATAGCCGTGGTTAAGCTTAGGCTACCATGTGTTGCATTGGTCTTGACACCTTCATTGGTCACATATGCCTGCAGTGCAGAGACATGCACACTGCAGCAGTTTAGAAACCATGTGCCACAGTACCAACACAGCCTACCCACCGAATCTCATATCTTCAACACCTCTGCTACCTGATACCTGCACATAACTCATAACATAGATCCAGTCTATCATAAAGTAATCATTTGGTCAAGTGAGGATTTAAGTTTGCACTAGGCAAGATTTAAATTTAAATACACCCTAAATCATGAAGTGGGGCTGCAGTAGAGAAGACGCTATAACTGAGACGCTGCAGATGCACCCTGTTAGAAACCACCTCTGTGCACAGGAAGTGATGAAGGAGCGAAATACAACAATTTCCTACTGTACAACAGCGAGCGAGAAAGCTGTACCCGCCACCTCAACCAGCGTAAAGACATGTTAGTCTGGGGGGGGGGGGTGCAGTTTCCTTACATCGCTTTCCACGGTTTACCGCTGCAGCTTTCTTAACCATGCACCCTCGAGAGACCCCCTGTAACACCTAGAGAGTGCCGCGGTGCTGAAGGTCAGGTTACCGCATGTCCTGACACCTTCGCGGCACACACACACACACACACACACACACGTGGGGCTTGTACAGAGCCGTGCAGATCGGAGCTGAAGCACAGTAGTTTTCGCAGCCAGCTCCGGCTCACCATATGGAAGTCATATGGAGGAGAGACGCACCGCACAGAACAATAGGAGTAGTTAAAACAGCAGGGGGCCTTCTGTATGTGTGTGATTTGTGTGTGTGTGTGTCAGGGGGGGTGGTGGTAAGTGAGAGTGTGTGTGTCAGAGTCTGAGTGTATTTCCTGTGTGTGTGTGTGTGTGTGTGTGTGTCAGGGGGTGGCAGTAAGTGAGAGTGTGTGTGTCAGAGTGTGAGTGTATTTCCTGTGTGTGTGTGTGTGTGTGTGTGTGTGTGAACGACAGGGCGAAGCTACAAGTCTTTCATCTGTGAGCGAAGTCGAGGGGCAACGTGGCTAACGACTGAGGCAAGGAGCTGACAGGACCCCCTTTTAGTCCTACCTCTCTCTCTCTCTCTCTCTCTCTCATCCATGTTCTTCCTCTCTCGTTTTTTTTCAGTCTTGTTTTCTTCTTCTCCCTCTCCTCTGTCTTTCTCTTGCACCATTTTTGTGTGGGTTTTTATCTCGTCATCTTTTTCTCTCACATCCCCCTGTAACTTCCTCCATCTGAATTGTTGAGGTATAATGGGTAGATCACTGGTGGTGTGTGTGTGTGTGTGTGTGTGTGTGTGTGGTTCTGGGGGGTACCCCTCTCTCTGTGGTCTCTAAATGGTAGCCAGCCAATGGCTCCAAGATGTACTGATCTAGCCGATCTCTGATCTCACTGCCACAAATACTCCTGACACTTCTGATCTCGCCAAGACCACCGTGTGTGTGTGTGTTTGTGTGTGTGTGTTTGTGTGTGTGTGTGTGTGAGAGAGAGAGAAGGAAGATAGTGAGTGTGTGTATGCAAGAAAGAGAGAAAGAGAGTGAGAGAGAGACAGAAAGCGGCAGTGTGTGTTGTGTTATTTGCGGTTGAGCTCTGATAATGATTGTAAATGGTGGTTAGCCCAGATGGCACTTACTGTCTGTCACTATCAGTATCTCTCTCTCTCTCTCTCTCTCTCTCTCTCTCTCCCTGTCTGTCTGCCTGTCTGTCTCTCTCACTTTCTCTCCTCTCTCCTTCGTCAGGTGACTGAGGTGAATTACCAGACACTTGGCAGTCTTTTCCAGGCCAGACAATGTCAAGTCTTGGAGGGCCCGTCGGGGGGTCCATTAAGTTGAGGGTTGGGTATGGTTAGAGGGCCTGTAGGCCAGGGGGCCCCCCGAAACAGTAAATGTCTCCCCAAAAGCCCCGTGACCCTGTAAAGTACCCAAAGTGCAAACAGATGATAAGGATGAAGAAGAGGAGATTTCTTTGGGTCTTTTAGTTTGTTGGTTGTTGTTTTAATCCGACCTGTTTGATCACAGACTGGAAGGATATTGATGTTGTGATGGTAAACCCACTCAAACTCAGTTTATTATAAAGGAAAAAAGCTGAAAATAGAATTGATTTTTATTCTGGATTTCCATTGATGATCACCAGCTGGAGGTCATGATTTAATCCTATTTGTATTTACCACTATATCACTGGATCTAGTTTATATGGAGATAAAGGAGATAGATGAACTCCAGCTAAAGTGATGCAAAACAACAATATTCTTCACCTGAAACAATCCTACTCATACACCGAATTTTAGACTTCTACACCAAGGAGCAAAATATTTAAAAAAAAAAACAGTATGGGGCGAGTGGTAACAGATGGTGAAAATAGAAAATGTTAAGCAACCGCTGCAGTGAAATTGTTTTAACTGGCTGCAGTGAAAACGAGGCTACAGATGGATGTAGATGGATGTCTGCACACCTTCTGTACTGCAGGTTTCAGCCGTTGGAAGTTTGAAGGAAGGGTCTTGATTGAGAGATGTATTGAGAGTTTTTTTTTTAAATATATATGAATTAGGTGGTACTGTACAACATTCAGGGAGGAAACGTGTGCACTAATGCAGGATGGATGCAGGAACAATGCTTGAATGCTTCTCCAGCGGCTGCAACTGTAAATGTCCATCTCAGGCAAGTGGCCGATTTCCACTCTGCTCAATCTGTGATCCATCTGTGTGTCTGTAAGAAACACCAGACGTCCATCCTGTCTGTCCTGTCAGCAACAGGTTGATCAATTGCTTCTATGATAACCTATTTATTTGACTCAAAGACATGGCAAAGATTAAAAAAGCAGAGCGCTCGCATTACCTCAGCGTTTCTGAAACTATAAACTGGGACCCAAAATGGGTCACAGACCACAAGAGATGCTCTGTAACATAAAAGAAGAAAAAAACCTCAATAAATTGGCAAAATTAAAGAATGATGTCTTATAGTGCCTGTGATGAAGAGATGTTGGGCTGGCCTAGTGGTTAGCAAGAATGAAAAGTCACAGGTTTGATTCCTGCACCAGCCAATATGACCATCAACAGCCATGTGTCCTTGAGAGAGACTCTTACCAGACGGGTTGTAAATAGTTGGGTGATCTGTTAAATGACATCATCTGTAAAAGGAAATTGTTACAAAGGAAAAATGACATTTGAACACAAAAAAAAGAATAAAAGGATGGAAGACGAACTTAATCTATCTTGAGAGAGGGAGATCAGATGCTCCTCTTGAAACCTACTTGAAACCCTCTGCTGCTGTGTCGTTGCCCTATTATAGTCTGCCTTGCCTCTATCTGCGCTCCATCTGTCCATTACTCCTCTGAATCAGAGGACAGACCACCAGCATCCACGTTATCTGTCCATCTCAGAGCAAAAACAGATACACACTGTGTCCACACTCAGCAACAGGCTGATCTATCGCTGAAATTAAAACATGATAGGCTGCACCTTCATCCTCTCTTCCCTTCTTCTCTTCCTGAAGCCCATAAAACAGTCTGACGGTCTGTCATCACAGATTGGGATTGGCTGGGATTACAAACCAACCAACGATAACAACAATCACAATCTGAGAACTGGACATGGAGTGGCTCAGGATTTCAAACTCATGGGTACTTGTGGGTTAAGTTGTTTCAAAATGAGTTGTCCAAGAAAATAAAATTCACTGTGAAACTTGAGAGAAAGTATTTAATAAGCAATGAACATCAAGTAACATTATTATACTGTATTTGGGAATGAAATCCTGTCCAGGCACAACTGTGAATTATATGTATAAAATCCTGTTACCAGAGGGCATATTGAAATAAAAGATAGTGTTTCATCCATTTGACGGATCGCTGGTTGGGTCACATCACTGGACAAATTAGTTTTCAAATGCATTGAAGAATGCATGAAGATTGTTTGATTAATCTGGATTCATCTTGTATTGTCATCAATGTTTTCCTTTTTTTGTTTTCTAAAGTATCTAAGAAAACAATTCAAGCTTAATTCAGGTTTTAACTGTTCCCAGGTCTGCCTCTGTATTTACTTACTTCATGTATTTTATTTTTTTTTCTGTCCAAGTCCGGCCCTTCTGTGTTTCTGCTTATCGTCTCCAATGCAGCTGGATGCGTTTATGATTAGAAGATATGCATGCACGCACACACACACACACACACACACACACACACACACACGTCGCCATCCTATTGATAAAACAGAGAAATGTTTGATGTTTCTCCAACACAGTCAAGTCTTCCCATCTTTCCAAACTCTTTCCAAAAGATGTTTTTTTCCCCCTGGTCAGCTCTGCATGATAAACACATTACCATAGCTACATGTTGTCAGTGTCATGCAGAAACCACACATCTCCAATTTCACCATTTTCATTTTTTGTAATTTATAGCTGTCTTTGGCTCCCACATGCAGAAAATGCTACACGGGGCCAAAGCCAAACCACTGTAAACTACATCAAAAATACACGAGCCTCAGTGGGAAAATGAAGCACAATTCCTGAAAGTATGACTGATCTGGAGATGCAAGGGTGCATGTGTTATTGGATTATAGCAGACGGTACAATACCCAAGGCTGGATTCACACTGAGAATGAATGAATGAACAGAGAATGTAAATTTTAACCGCTATATGTCGATATGTACTGTGTCTATGTAGGTTTTTCTTGTGTGTGACGAATAAAGTGAATCTGGTTCTGGTATTGATTTAGTTTTCTACTGAAACACGTAAAGTTCATTAGTTTGAAGACTATCAGGGTTAAAGAGACATTTTTTCCTAATCTCTCTCACATTCACAATGTTTATCCATCAGACTATGATCGGCCTGGCCTTTTGATTTGATAAGAAAAGTAACCAATGGCATCCAAACTCAAAGAAATATTGCTTTGTCCGAATGTGTTCATCTATTTGAAGGGAAGAAAACAACAGAAAACACATCTCAAACACACATTTATCCCATGTGCAGTGTAAAAAACGATTGTTGCACGAAGGAAAATGGATACCCATAGGCTGAATATTGCAATATCGCATGACGGTATCCATGCAAACAGTTTTTTTATGGCACATGAATCATCCTCCAAGAGTAGCTCAAGAGTAGCTCTCCTCTACTTCATGCACCTTAGTTGTAAGGCGAGGTAGCGACAGTTTTCTGACAAGGAGCCAGATTAGTTTGAAACACTGCAGGAGTAAAGCTTTCTGTGAAGTGAGACTTTTTCCCTTTGTTGTCCGTTCCCCGTGCAAGAAAACATCACAGTAGGTGAGGAACGGGTGAGGTGGGTGACGAGTTTTGTTTGGAAGCCATTCGGTCCTCGGGGCTCGGAGTCCGTCTCTGTTTTGTGTCAAGTGCTGCAGCGCTGCTATGGATACATATTTGGAGAAGAAAATCTCTGACACACATATGGTCATCTCATCTCTGTTCACCAAAGCCTGAAAGACTGAAATGTCTATCAGTCAGCAGGTGTCCACGCACACACACACACACACACACACACACACACACACACACACACAATCAACCTTTCCGACCCCCACTGTCCAGGTCCCTCCAAACCATCCATCTTCCTCAACTGTCACTCTACTGTCAAACACACTCACTCACAAACACATGCACACACACACACACACACACACACACACACACATGCATACACCCACAGGAACACACACACATTAATGCAAACATGGACAGAAAATCATACAGACACACACATTTACACAAACATACATGCAAAAAACACTTTTGTCAGACCCCACCTCAGATGTCCTGTGTTTGCAAAAATGTGTGTGTGTGTGTG
>JAXDDX010000032.1:175000-180000 GCA_034670405.1 Hoplostethus atlanticus
AGAGAGCCTTCAAACAAAAGCCTAATTAATTCCCGTCATCATTCAACTTAATCCTCAGAACTAATTAGTCGGCTGCATACTGCATACCTGTCTCCCTCCCTCCTGTCTCTCCCTCCCTCCTGTCTTCCCCTCTCTGTGTCGTTGTGTCGTTCTGCTGGTCTTTGCGGTGCGTGGAGCTCCTCGGTCTGGCTCGGCGCTACGCTAGCTCACAGCTGCTTTGTGATGTGTGAGGTTCGAAACTCAGTCGGACAAAGAGAAATCCAGAGAAAGAACACATTTAACGCCTTTTCAGTCTTGATGTGTTGTGACCTTTAATGAAGAGCCCCTTTAATCCCACTCAGACTCAAACCTGTTAATCAGACTCTTGAGCTTCAAGCAGAACAGAGTCTAATCAAAACTTTGCGTCTAGACTAAGTGGCGTTCTTCTACTTCTTCCCTTCCTTCCTCCCTCCCTGCTGCCTTTCCTTCCTTCCTACCTTTCTCTTTTTTCTTCATCATAATATGTTTTTAATGCCAAGCAGCCTGCAACGTTTTGACCCAATCACATGTGAGAAAGATCTGTTGCCGCATTCCTATTGGTCACCGCGCTACATTCCAGAACATTCCAGAACATTCCAGAACATTCCAGAACATTCCTCCTGAAGATTCTGATTACCTGTGTGTGTGTGTGTGTGTGTGTGTGTGTGTGTGTGTGTGTGTGTGTGTGTGTTGTGGGTATTTGCTCTTTGGGGATCAGCTGCCAGGGTATGCCAGTCTAGATTTTCTAAGGGTCCATACCAATATCTACTGTTAGCATAGAACATCTTTTAGATTTTGATTCAATTCAATATCTTTAAATTTGTCCATATTCATGGACATGAATTATTATTATTATTATTATTATTATTTATTTATTTTTTTAACAAGGATTCAGTGTCCTTGGAAGGTTGGAAAAGTGACGGCAGGTTTTATAGACAGCCCTGAAGCCCTGAAGCGATTCCTCTGGTCAGCCATCTGATAGAAAAATAATTCTAATAATAAAAACATATGAACTACTGGCCGATATCTGATTTTCAATAAAAGGTCAATACTGGCCCAATGTGCACTGGACAATTAAGAAACTATGGTTAAAACAAAACAGCCATGTGAGCGATAAGAACAGAGTGGACTGGTAGCGAAGTATGGAAAGTGACAGAGAACAAATTTGTAGGGGAACGTTTCTTCTGACAAACTCAATTAGGAGGAGATGGGAGTAGAAGGGGGAGGGAGGGAGGGGGGGTCGAAGGAGGAAGAGATGGAGAGAAGGGAGGGACGATCTCACAGTAATTGTCCATGGTCGTGGAAAGTCTCAACGCAAGGCAGGCACACATGAGAGAAATATCGGAGAACCGTGACAGAGAACAAGTGTTGAGCGGTTTTGCCCTGACAAACAAAATTTAGCGTGATGAAAAAAGAGTGAAGACGAAGGACGGAGGAGATGAAGGAGGAGAGGAAACACATGGTGATGGAGGAGGCTTGTTAAAGTGATTATCCCCGCAGCATCATTACATATAGAAATGTACACATGGTGCGTCCGACACTTCACGAGACTGTTGTTACATCGTTGCATCACTTTGAGCGTCTCGTTTCCACGGTGCGTGACAGTGACTATCGTGTATCGTTGACATCTGGTGACGAAGACGATAATTCGCTTCCACTTGATGTCACAGCTCCAGTTGAGGCGATTTCATGGTGGCCATTTTGTGGCCTCACAGTTTCAGTTTCATTCGGTTTTATTCAAGTCAAACGGCAGAACTGACAGCAGGGTGAGAATTTATTTAGTTTTCAAATACATTTATCTGAATTTTAGGGGCATTTTGTTTCTTTTTGGGGGCAATTTTATTGAACTATTAATACACATATTGGCATACTGGCAAACAAACACTCAGTTTCTAACATTTGTTTTAACTTCAGCTGGACGCTCAGGCCAGAGGACGGTGCCGTTTGTCCCACCATCGTCCAACCCGTCCATCTCCCTGAGTTTTTTACAGTATTGGTTGTTTTGTTTTTGTCGTATTTGTTGATTCAGTGGTTTGTTCTGTTGCTGACTGTGTGGCGCCAACATCTTCTTACCGCTTCAGGCTGCACGCTCGGCTGTTTTCCGATCAAAAGCCGCTCCACTTTTCTCACCCATAAAAAAAAAACTGGTCTCTCTCTCTCTCTCTAGACTCCCATGAATCACCTGTGGTGGCCCGCGGGGGCAGCCGTCGCACGCACGCCAACATTTGCCGTCTCGGCGGATAAATTGCGAACGGGGTGAAATACAGACGACTCCTAATTTTACCATTTTTAATTTCATGGTCATTTTATAAACTTCCAAGGGCGTTTTGACCCCAAGCTGCCGTTCATTTATGACCTTTATTGAAAGAAAAAGAAACCAAGTGACTGTGACGAGAAGAGCGAAGCGAGCCTGGCCATCTTCAGAGTCGGATACGAAGAAAAGCCATCCTTACTTAGATAGAGCCGAAGAAAAAGGTCAGTATCAGTATGATGTCCATCTGCCAACGCTCTGCCTCACCTTGATCCAATCATCTTCCTTTAGCTTGAAATCCCTCATAGACTGAAGGAATCCGCCGAGGTCACTGGAAATCCCCCGCTTTTTTTTCTTTTCTTGCTTCTCTTCATTTGTCTCTTCCTCTTTTTGCCTTTCATTTTATTTCTCTTTTCTGTGTTTCATTTCCTTTCGCTATAATTTGGAAGCCGTACGGGGGAAGCTATCACTCTCGGTCCGCCCGTCTACCAATTTGTCCGTCTGTGGTTCTTTCTCTCTCCCCGCGTTCATCTTGCATTTTCCTTTTCAGAGACTGTACCGGTGATAGATCAAGGAAATGGTTTCTTCTTCGCGAGAACACAATCAGATGTTGTTGAAAGCGCCGGAGAAAAACACAAACCCTCGTCTCCACGGCGATGCCCATGCAGTTGTTGTACTGGTGTCACGGGCCGTGCACAGGAAGGGGTTAACGTGTGATTGAAATAAAATACTAACATCAATAAAAACTGAGTTACAGCTGTGGGATTTTTATGGAGTATCACTAGTATGTTGTTTTTGTTTAAAAAGCAGAAATGATGTTAATGAGAGAGGCGGATTGGAAAAAGGAGGGAAGGAATTATGAAAAACAGAAAGACCGAAAGACGGAAAGGAGCGAGGGTAAAGGTAGAGGGAAAAAAAGAAGCAGAAGAGACACAGATGGGGGGAAAAAAACGTCAGGGCGGAGGATATTCTGTGTTCAGGACCCAAAATATGCTCCAAAGATGTGTTCTATAAAGAAAATGGACTTTAAAAGAGCAGAAAGATGTATTTTATAATGAGTTGGTCCTTCGCTCAGAGAGCTTTGGGAGGGAACAGCTGGATTTGGAGCTTTTGGTCTGTGTGATATTACACAATACACTCAAACTACGAAACACAAATATATGAACGCACGCAGACACACACACTGATACGCAGTACCTTCTGTGTGTGAAGGGAGGAAGGAAAACAAAGAAAGAAACCGAGAAAGAACAGAATGTGGAGGATAAGCCGGGTTTTGATTGACGCGCGCTTGTTTGACGAGGCTCACCGGCATGAGGTATTAGGTATTAGCATCGCTGTGTTTCATATTTACATGTGGATTACATGGAAAGGCATTAAAACCGGGCTTACGGTCTCTTTAATAGCTTGGCACAGAGGGAGAGAGAGAGAGAGAGAGAGAGAGAGAGAGAGAGAGAGAGAGAGGCGGCGAAACAGAGAAACAATAACAGTGAAAAAGACAGAAACAGCAAGAGGGCCGTGCGGTTGTCTGAGCAGGCTTACTGGGTAGACCAACACTAAATCCTGCGCATCTGTTCATTGTTTAGTTCTGTTCCATGTTTCAACCATAATCAACAACCTGAGTTTGGTAGGAACAAGTGTGTTTGATTCAGCAGGAGCAGGAGCGCCGCTACGCTCACAGACAGCTGTCCCACTGAGGCAAACCCAACGCACCCTAACTGCTGTCTCATCCCGGTCCCACCTGTACCGCCCCCACATCAAAGAGCTGGAAACACTACAGCACAGCGCCCCCTGGTGGAGAAACACAGGAAGCGCAACCACAACCGCATCCATTCATGTGATAACCCTCTCTCCCCCGACCCCGCCTGCAATGAGTCCCTGAGGCTGTACATGTACATGAGCTCTGTAAATGTGTTGGTAGTCAGTTAACTCAGCTTGTCTGGTTAACACACACACGCACAGGCACACCACACACACACACACACACAAATCTTGAGCATGTGTGCAGTTTGTGTTAATCAAGTGAAATAGCAAAGAAACCATTTGAAGTAAAGGTTGACCGTTCTGAGCATGCTCAGACGCATTATGCACTCTATGACCTTTATAGAGTGTACTTAATGTCTTAGAGGGATAGCTACACAGTTTGGACAATCGTTTTTGTTTGGTCAACCTGAAAAGTCTTGTAAGTTGGTGATGTAGTGAGAGAGACCGTTTGGAGGAATCTAGCCAATTCTGACTCAATTATATAACAGCTATGACCAGAGAATGATCCAGTAAGACAAACCTGCTGAGTACAAGAAATAATACTCAGCACGCTCCTCCTGCTTTTTGCCAAAATAAGACAAAAATAAGAGCAACTTTTACAATTTCACTTGTTTCTTTCACTTGTTTCTCTATTTAGGTCGTATTTACAACCACAGTATGTTTTGACAACTTTTGCATTAGTGAACGCCAACGGCTAACGTTGACTTTTGCCCTTCCCAAATAAAGAGAGGGAAATGTCATTTTTAAACAGGAATAAAAACGCTGGAGGGGGAAAGAGAGAGAGAGAGAGAAAGAGAGAGAGAAAGAGAGAGAGAGAAAGAGAACAGAGGTTTTCTAAATCTGTTAGATGCCTAGAGGCAATGAGACTTCTCCAGATGTGCCCTCAATGGCCCTGCCACACACACATGCACGCACACATGCACACATGCACACACAGACACACGCTCTCTCTCACACACACACACACACA
>JAXDDX010000032.1:182500-195000 GCA_034670405.1 Hoplostethus atlanticus
GTGTGTGTGTGTGTGTGTGGTAGGTAGTGTACTGCTACCTACAAGTGAAAGACTATCAATCTACATCAGCTAAATGTGGAAAAACGAACCCTGATAGATTTATATTTCATTCCAGCTTGTACTGGCAAGACAGGGGGTCCAATACTGCTGATGCCTTCTGGAGGCAATTCAGCAGGAACACAGAAAACACCGTACAGACACACTGGGAATGAATTCCACATCCACATATACCTCTGCGTTCAAAACCACAACCATTTTCTAAAAGCAGGTCTTAATGACGACTCGTAACAGTAAACCATAATGTGCTTTACTTTTATGCCAGTAATCATTTTGGCTTTTTTTTTTTTTTTTTTTTTCTCGAATGGTTGAATTCTCTTCTTGGAATGAAACTCCAGTTGAAAATTCCCCAAAAAAAGTTTCTTGAAACTGTCAAAAACTTCCACTCCAAGTCATCACAGTGGGCGAGCAGCGAAGGGTTTTCACTCCAACTCCGTTCAACCTTGTGACTTGAAAGTCATCATCTAAAAGTTAAAAAAATATAAATAGTTCTAGCCTCAACATGTTAGCGTGTGGCCTTAAAGTGGAAACTAATTTATATATTTTCCTAAATTGATTTTTAATTTCATGTCAACGATCGTTTCATAAGAACAGGATGGATGTCAGTTCGTCATCTTGAACTTGAGCCTCTACAGGCTAATAGGTTTCCAAATATATAACTGGCATGCATGCAACCTCACACACACACACACACATACACACACACACACTTAGCCCTGTGTTCACGGTGCTTTGATTTCTCCATAAAATCTAAACTGCGAAAGTTACCGCTATTAGTTACCATGGAATCGGCCTGGAAAACCCGTAAAAAAACTCTAATGTGTCATGAAATTACCAGCAATTTCCTCCTCTCTCGCTCTTTTTCTCTCCCTCTTCCTCCTTTCCCCTCTCAAACTTTCTCTCCCTCCCGTCTCTCCATCCCTCTCACACACTCTCTCTCTCTCTCACCCCTAACATCTTAAAGGAATACACCAAATGTTTGGGAGGCCCGTTGTTCAATTTACCCATTATGACATCATAGACACCAGAATCATGCCTGTGTCCCCGGTAGATCATTTTGCTCCCAAGCTCCATGCTAACACTTCAGCATGCACCCTGCTGAGTGATAGTGGGTGCCTAGCATTCTCTCAAAAGTAAGAAAGAGAGGAGTTGAGAGCAGCTGATCAATCATTTAAAATATGTGGTTGAGTCAGTTCTTGGCAGTTTTGTGAAGGAGATTCGTTAAATTTCTGCTTCCCTTTTGTGAGGGAACAGGCTAAAGCTAATTCAAGCAAACGCCACTTGACCAATTAACTATTTTATGTACTTAGAAAAGCAGAATCAACAGATACCAAGAGTCAACAGTGTTCAGTTTCAACCCCACTGGCTGAGAGCTGACCTCAACTACAAGCTTGTGGGAGTCGAGGAATCGACCCTGCCTGAAATAGTTAGTTGAGTTGATAATATTTCATTTTTAAGAACATATAATAACTAACATCTTTTATATTTCTAAAAGGTCAGTCTTCTAACTTAGGATAAAGCTGACTGTTGACTATTACTCAACACAGTGTATGCATGTGTTGGCATGGAGCGCTCCACCAGGACCGAGGGTAATTTTGGTATCAATGTCCTCATCAGTTCAGTTGACCAACGGGACGATCTCCCAAATGTTTTCCTTTAAGAAATTACAAAATGATAAAGAAATTAAAGGCAATTTCCCAACCATTCCAGACCAAGCGGCAGAGTGTTTATCACTTCTTCTCTTGTCTTTAACATCAAAGCTTTCTTCCACCTTACAGATCCACATACCTCGACACCAACCACCCAGAAAGCCCTGCTCACTTGAGCACCAAACACACCGCCTGCCTCATTACACTCACTAATTGTTAAGTTTCCACAGTCTTTCTTTACTCGTTCTTTCCTCTTTTTTTTTTGCTACTTTCTTTCTTTCTCTCCTGCCATGAAAACCACACACACACACACACACACACACACACACACACACACACACACATTTTGACAAATTATCGCCACTAATTTGGCACACAGTGTTTGTTACTTATGTGAGCAGGGTCTCATTAACCCCAATAACGTGGAAGTTTGGATAATTATTTGTGTATGTGCATGTCCATTTACAATGATTTTTTTCACACTCAAACACAGACACACACACACACACACACACACACACACACACACACAGACACAGATCTAGGGAGTCAGTGTGAGTTACTGGCATCAGCAGCAATACAGCAGTCGAATAACTTGAGCTTCTAAAAGGATATTCTTAATATATTGTAAATAGTGTTGCTTCATTTTACTTTTTACTGTAAATATTGATTCTTTATTTTGTACATAGTTGTTGTTGTTTTTTGCACAATCCCATAAGCATTGCCACTTTCATTTCACTATACATCCTGTATGTGTATGTGAATCGTGAAATGCTCACATTTCTCACTCCGCCCCGTCTCTGTCTTTCTTTCTCTCTCTCTCTCTCTCTCTCTCTCTCTCTCTCTCTCTCTCTTTCCCTCGTTCAATGTATCTCTCTGTTTATTTCTCTCTCTCTCTCTCTCTCTCTCTCTCTCTCTCTCTGTCTCCAGCTCGATGAGTTAACCAATATCCATGTTTGAGGAAGAGCAGGAATCCATTAAAGTTCTATTGCTGTTATTGAACACAGTGGAATGGATGCCACGTTAATGCATCAGTTATTAGTTATTAGTTATTATTTTCTCATGTCGTATCATGGCTCATTGAGAACAGGGAGCTAAGCGTCATTATGAGTACGTGCACACCCATACGTGCACACACACAAACAGTAGTAGTAGTATAACGCCTATAGGGAGAGAAGTCAGTCCTCCACTGACACCCACATACACACATTTCTCTCTCCCTCTCTCTCATGCACGCACACAAACACACACACACACACACACACACACACACACACACAGGCAGACGCACTTCATTATGTTAAGTGAAGCTGTTCCAGTGCATTAGCTCCCTTAGCATTCTTTGCTAGCAAGTCATTACTGAGATCTGTGTGTGTGTGTGTGTGTGTGTGTGTGTGTGTGTGTGTGTGTGTTTGCAGAGCGAGAGAAAGGAGGGTGACAGCCTAATAATTCCCCTGTATTACTGCGATATGGTTGTTCTGCTCTGTATTGTATTGCAGTGTGCCTTGTCAAATACTGTTAATTTTTGACAGTCATGCCAATAGAGCGTCGCTGAACTGAAACAAATTGAATTGGACTGAAAGACAAGAGAGGAAAACAGAGGCGGAGGCAGAGAGAAAGAAAGAGATTAAACCTCCTTTTGAACAGAATCACACAGAGAGCTACAGACAAACAGAGGCAGGAGGCTGGAGGATGGAGAGTGTTGTTGCACGAGTAGAAAGGAAGAACAAAGAGAAGAGAGAAGAGAGGAGAGGAGAGAGTAGTGTAATGTCTATAGGGAGTAATTAGTAGTGACAGTAGTACTAATGGTCTGTCTGCTAGCTCGACAGACTGGAACTCACTGAGAGGACTCCAGGGTCCAACTCTGTCCCGATATCTCTCTTTACACTCTCTCTCTCTCTCTTTCTCTATTTATATCCCTTTTCCTCCCTCTTCCCCCTCCTCTCTCTCTCTCTCTCTCTCTCTCTCTCTCTCAATTTGTTTCCATCCAAAGCAAACTTTGAGAGAACTTTCCGAAACATAAAGTGTGGATTAGGTGCGTTCCCATCAGCCGCCGTGAGGAGAACCAATCAGAATGTCAGAAAACACATCCGCCAGAAAAAAATGGAGCTCGTATCTCAAGAATTGATTTGTCTGTGGGGCAAGTTGTTATTGTTCCTCATCATGGGTGCAAACTGCAAGCAACTTGGTTGATGGGTCGCTCTATTCTGACCCGCTGTGGGCGGTGAGAGGCTCCAACTGCAGCTACAGCTCAGTCCTGTATGTTTCCTCCTGTGGTCTTTCAAATTAAAGGTGTAGAGAACCGTGAAGCTGTTATCAACTTATCTATTTTAAACTTGCCAGGTGGTTGTTCATGAAACTAAATCACATCTGTAGAGAAACAACGAAACAAATATCATTGGTTGTCGATGGCCGATGACCGCCAAAAGTTCAGCTGTGGACAAGTTTCCCTGGTCGCTCAGCTCTAGAGGAACATAATGTGTGTGTAATGAGTGTGGTTGCACTGTTAGTGTCAATTCATATAATAAAACAAAGATGAAAATAAATAAACACACAATATTCTAACCAACTAATGGCAGTACAACCAGTAACAGCCGGTATGACATTCCTGGGACGTCGTGGTGGACAGAATATCCAAAACCACTTTTGAGCTGTTGAGTTGTTGTGCAACAAGATGAAGCTAACACCATCATTCATTCACACGGTGACATTCAGATAATGTCTTCTACAGACGCTCAGCTGAATGAAGCACATATGAAACACACCATGCTCTTAGTGAACCTTCCTGTTGTTCTGTATGGCTTCCAGTGGGTTTCCACTCACTAGCCCCAGATACTCTCACTTTATTGTATTCAATCATGTCGTATAGGCCCATAATATGTCATTCTGTTCTCTCTTTCAAATGTCAGGCGATTAAAGGACTAATGATCCGGCAACCGGCCATTTCAGAGACTGAGTCCGCCGTGCTGAAGCAGGTCAGCGGTACGACATGTTGCAGTGAGGAGCCTGCATCTCCTCCTCAAGATGAATAAGTGCAGTTTCCATAAGGAGGAGCATTTTCATCGGCAGATCTTTAACGCCTGATCTCACCTCGGGGCTGGAAGGAGCCAACCGTGTCAGACAAAAATGCACCATGTGTGTGTCTATATGTGTTTATAATATATATATATATATATATGTGTGTGTGTGTGTGTGTGTGCTTGGTATGTTATCTTCGAGGGCAAGACCGTGTTGTTCCAGCAACCCATAGGTCCCAGCCCCATAAATCACACCTATCATTCGAGTGTGTGTGAGTGTGTGTGTGTGTGTGTGTGTGTGTGTGTGTGTGTGTGTGTGTGTGTGTGTGTGAGTTTGAGTTCAGAGCCAACACCTGCTACTAATCACCATCAATGAACGCCGGTGAGGGCAGTGTGGTGACGTGTTAATATTTTCACACACACAAAAACACACGCCCGCCCGCCTGCGCACACACACACACACACATGCATACACACACACACACACACACGCACACACGCATGCATGCACAGGTTGAAAGGAGAAGAACAAAGCGCTGATGATTGATATGTCAATGGAGATTAGCATGACACTCCAAAGGAAAAGACAGAGAGTGAGAGAGGGATGAAGAGGTGAGAGAACGCCAAGAGAGAGAGAGAGCACGGAGAGATGGAGACAGTGAAAGAAAGATTGCAGCAACAAAGAGAGGCAGAGAGAGAGAGAGACAGATATAATGCACAGAGAGAGAGAGAGAGAGAGAGAGAGAGAGAATGCACAGAGAGAGAGAGAGAGAGAGAGAGAGAGAGAATGCACAGAGAGAGAGAGAGAGAGAGAGAGAGAGAGAGAATGCACAGAGAGAGGCAGAGAGAGAGAGAGATATTGCACACTTGCTTTGGCTACCCTAACCCTTTGAATTGAATTGAATTGATGTAATGCACACAGGGAGAGAGAGAGAGAGGGGGAGAGAGAGCGAGAGAGAGAGAGAAAGAGAGAGAGGGAGAGAGGGAGAGAGAGAGAGATAATGCACAGAGAGAGGATGATGTTGACTCTTTGGTAATGTTGTTCTTTAATTTTATGCCAGCAAATTGAGGTTCAATTCAAAATTGAAAGAACTGAAAGAAAGCAGAGACGGAGAGACAGAAAGAGAGGAAAAGAAGGAAAAGAGAGGAAAAGAAAAGAAGGAAAAGAAAGGAAAAAAGAGAAAAGAAGTGGTGAGTAAAGCATGAAGACAATAATGAAGACCTGCCCTTCCATTAGCCTCCATAACTCACATTTTACAACTGTGAAAGTCTTTCCGTAGTAAGGTAATCAGCATCCCTCCCTCCCCCTTGTACCTCTCCTCTCTCCCCATCCCCTCCCTCCCTCCATCTGTCTCTCTCTCTCTCTCTCTCTCTCTCTCCCCCATCTCCCATGTCTTTTTCAACATGTGCTAGCCATCGCCTACTTCTATTATCTTTGCTAAAAGCCAAAATTCAGATCTCACCACTTAATCGCAACCACTTTGATGGAAAGCAGAGGAGAGAAAAAAAAACAAAGGGAATGGGTGGAGGTAGGGAGGAGATGGGTATGGAGGGATGAACGGAGGAAAAGCACATGGATGGGTGGGATGGATGGATGGATGGACATATGGGATGATGGATAGTAGGAGGGATGGATGGATAGATGACAAAACATATAGGATACAGACTGTAAGTGTCCATCAACCAATCAGATGAGTTTCCTACTATTCTACGATTCTTTGAAGCCCCTCAGATGTTTCAGAAAAACCAGACCAGTAATAAATACGTGGACATTATTTCTAAATTCTTGGTAGATATGACGTTCAGGAGACCGAGGGACTCTGACTGGATCACAACTGGAATGAGGGAATGGAGGGAGGGAGGCATGGGAGGGAGGAGTGGACGGACGGAGGAAGATGAAATGCATGAGATGCAGCAGTGGATAGATGGATGGATGGATGGAGATGTAGAGAGAGATTAAGGGATTGATCGAGTGACGGAGAGATGAAGAGCGGCGGAGCGCAGCGGCAGTGCGGGCTGTTTTAGTGCGTTTCACGGATGGAGGGATGATAAAGGGCTGGAAATTAGGAGAGGTATAGCGCACATGGAAGACAAATGGGTGGATAAAGAGGCAGAGAAGTAACGTAGAAGCTGAGCAGTGAGTTTCCTGAATGGACGGATGGAGGGATGACGGGTGCGCAGATGAATGGCTGGCTGGACGGACGGAGTGATGGGCGGATGGATGGATCGTAGTTTCAAGCACAGACTCCCAGCTGTTCTCCGTGGTACATGAAATGAAAACCCGATGGCCAATCATAACGTTACACACACACACACAGGCCTCGCTCTGCCTTTACCTCCGAGCGCACAAATATTTGGGTTATTACCGTCACTCTTTTCATTCTTTCCTTTTTTACAGCCACCTCCTTTCTCTGGGCGATGAATTACCTCAGCTCAGAGAACCTCAACACATCTTCTCTCTCTCCCTGCATCCCTCCTTCTCTCTATCTTGCTGTCTATGTCTCTCTATCTCTCTCTCTCTCTCTCTCTCCGTCTACATCACAGCTCTCGCTCTGCTCTGCATTAGTTCTGCTGGTTTTGAAGCGATCAGCGTGCATGATCAGTACCAGACCCGACCTGAAGAGAAAGGGAGTGGGGGAAAGGGAGAGAAGGAAGGGTGACGAAATAGTACGAGGGAGGGAAAGAGAGAGAGGGGGACGAGCGAGTGAGAGAGAAAGAAAAACGTTCGATTGAGGGGGGGGGGGAGGAACGGGGGGAGAAAAAGAGGCAGAAAGAGAGAGAGACAGTGGTTGATGGAGACAGAAGCTGGGTTTCCCTCCAAGTGTTTTTTTTTTTCAAATTATGATGTATGAAATTAGGAAAACTGAATGGAAATGGCAAAATTCAATAAAATGTCCTCAGTATCGCCAAAACATTTTTACACTCCTTGGAAGCGGAAAATTCCTTTTGTCAACAAAGAAGTTATGAGATAAACAGCAATGGAAACACATTTGTCAAAAAAATGAGGATGAATGCTTCAGTTTCATTGCGCAACAGTTCAAAAGTGGCTCTGGATCTGAAATGCTTTCCTGCATGTGTCCACCGTGACCTCCCAGAAACATGTTCACTGCTGCCATTGTGGTTGTATGGCCATTAGTTCAAGTGCATTAGATATCGCCAAGCGCATTTCTTTGTTTTTTGGATGAAA
This sequence comes from Hoplostethus atlanticus, assembly GCA_034670405.1. Classification (NCBI taxonomy): domain Eukaryota; kingdom Metazoa; phylum Chordata; class Actinopteri; order Trachichthyiformes; family Trachichthyidae; genus Hoplostethus; species Hoplostethus atlanticus. The sequence continues at coordinate 190,411 of JAXDDX010000032.1, forward strand.
TATGGCCAACATTATGTGAAACTAAAGAACAATAGCAGCTTGCCCAATACTAATCAATTCTTGAAAACCTATTTCCATGTTTCCTCATGGAGGCGTTTGGTTTCAGACAGTCAGTAAGTCTACTCATGAAAATGCACCGAATTCGCATTTTAGTTTTTGCAACGTTTTCGAAAGTTTGCGTGAAATTCGTTTTCGACGGTTGGAGGGGAAACAGAGCGAGAGAGACCCAGAGGGATAGATAAAGACTCAGAGAGTAGAACGAGAGAGCAGGAAAAACGACAGAGGAGGGAAAAAGAGAGAGAAATGGGAGGGATGGGATGGGAGACTGTGAGGATGTGAACTTTGTGTGCGTTCGTGTATCTGTGTACGTACAAGTACACAAGTGTGTTTGCATGTGTAACTGTCACATTACAATTGAATCCGTGTGTGTGTGTGTGTGTGTGTGTGTGTGTGTGTGTGTGTGTGTCATCCCTAGGCCATCGCACACTACGCGTTCTTTGCTCAGTCTTTCAGCAACTGTGACACAGCGTGAAAAAAGGTCAGGATTGGTCAGGATCGCCTCCAACGAGACATCCACACCCGGGCCGCCTCACTCTGCTCCCTGTCTCCAGGACGTCAGGCAGACGTGGCGTGAAGCAGCTTAATTTGGACCGGATTGGTTTTTAACTGCCAGCACAAGACAGGTGGGTGTCGGGTTACCTGCGGCTTAATCAGACAGACATATAGAGGAGGAAAGACAGATGGAGGGACAGACAGATTTGGCAGGTGGTTCGGTGAGCGAGTGGTCAGTGACTACAACGCCACACGTTTTAGGGAAGATAAGAGAGTCAGTGTTGAGTGACTGAAATGTAAAAGTACTGGAGTATCACTGGATATCGAACGTCCACAGAGGATCGTTCAACGTGCAACTTTCATCTCTCAATCTCCTTATTATCTATTGAATCAATCGTATGTTGACTCGTTGATGGATTGACCGTTTTTGTGGATGGTAACAATTTTAACTGTTTACACGTCAGTCTCAATATCACGTTTATCGCTACGGATATCACGGTCCATCACCACTCGCGGTTTTTAGTCATATAAAACCCTCGTGATATACTGCGTTTCACTGTGTTTGCTCTAGGTATATTTTTACAACGCATCAGAGGAAAGGAATCGTGGCTCAGGGCGCTGCCAAACCGGCTCTGCATCTTTCTAAACTGTGTTGCGCTACGCCCGACCATCTACCGTCGTTTTGCTGTGTGTTTTAACTGGCTGTGAAGCCCACGGTCATCAGTTGAGTTATCAGTAGCCGGGTTGAGAGGTCAGAGAGTCCGTTGGTCAGCGGTGGTGGATGTGCCTGGTCCTGATGTCCACCATCCATAAAGACAACAAATGGGATTCAGACGTGACTACATAAAGCACATCTGGAGCACAGCTGTCTACACTCGGGGTTGTGTGTGTGTGTGTGTGTGTGTGTGTGTGTTTGTGTGTGTGTGTGTCATCAAAAGTTCTCCACCCTACCATACACCTCCCCTCACACACACACACACACACACACACACACACACAAGCCAAAACACATGTATATGCAACAGCACATCCAATTACACACGTAAGCATGTAGCCTACACCGCCCCTCTTTTGAATGGATGGAAAGAAAGAAAGAAAGAAAGAAAGAAAGGAAGAAAGAAAGACCAGATTAGGAGAGGTACTTTTTTATGATTTTACTTTCTTGCCAAAACATAACACAAAGGGAAATCAACCCATTGCAAACATCACTGTAAACATCAGCTGAACTGCCATGGGTGTTATGATGTCATAATGAATGACTGGTTCTCCACTCACAGACACAATGATCACAGAGCATCGCCATGGAGACGTGTTATTGTTGGCGTAACCTTTCCGATTGGCTAATACATGGCTAATAATAACACTAATACTAATAATAATAACGGTATCTGATGCTATCAAGACTCTCTGTCCCTCCTCCCACAATACACCACAATTACCTGTACATGCACACACTCCTCTCCATCTGTCTGCCTCTCTCTCTCTCTCTCTCTCTCTCTCGCTCTCTCTGTCTCTCTCTCTCAATCATAACATCATCTGTAATAGCCAAACCATTAGGGAGTGGAGTGCAGAGTAAGTGACACATTCAGCGAGGGCCTGATAACATCGGGTAATAGGACCCGTGAGAGGTGGACTCGGAGAGAGAGTGTGTACGCCAGAGAGGAAGGCATAGAAACGCTTGTGTGAGATGACAGAGAACAAGAGCCAAGTATTAGAAAATGAGCGAGAGGGCAAGAGTGACTGACAGAAGAGAGAGAGGGAGAGAGCGAGAGAGTGTGAGAGCGAAGGGTTTAGTGTTTCAACACGATTAACACTGCCCCGCTGTGTTTTAATAGCACGTTCCTGTGGGTATTTTTAGTCAAACATTAGTGAAATGACACTAATGACAGAGTACGGAGAGAGTTTAACTGCAGAAACCTAATCAGAATACCATCGCTGCAGGGCAGGGCTGCTGAAAGACGTCCACACACACACACACACACACACACACAGTAAGCTGAGGTTACATTAACATTAGTCTGGGTTTTTGAGTTATTTATTCCAGACAGGATGGGAGTTTAAGTAGAGAGCTTAACCGTTTGGAAGTGGATGAAGACTAGACTGTCATTGAATTAAAGGATAATAAAATATTTTTTCCTTTTCTTTTTTTTTATTTCATGTGATATTTACACACCCCTTTGACCTGAGGTTGGTCTAATAGTCAGGTGAAGCTAGACTGCACGGTTTGGACACCAGCCATACAAACATCTGCAAGATTTAGTCACGGTTAATGTTAAATGAATGGGGATAAAAAGGGTGAACCACATTCGTTTTCAAACTTTGGGTCAATTCAACTTCATTTAGCATGGAAATAAAATAAAAAATGTGTTGTTTAAAATTGATTTAAAGTAAGTAAAGGGATTAAGGAACACGCTGTCGCTGCCTGTCTATCTGCACAAAACATATTTCTCCATAAATCAAACTTTTAATGGAGACAGAGCGGAGAGGCTTTTGGTCACAGCTGCACCGAGTTAAAGGATCCATCAATAACACACACACTCAACCTCACATAGAGCGTGCACACACACACACACACACACCCACACACCCACACGTCCAGACGGCTCTATCAGACGGATGGGTCAGGCCATCGGTCGTAAAGTCACACATCCCTGTTTCCGTTTGATGTCTGCCTTTTAGCGGGGGCGGCGGGATACAAGGTGGGGGTCCGCTTTTTAACGAGAAGTTAACGGGGCCCTGCCGGTAAACAACGGCCATGTGGAGCTCGTAGAAGAAGCGGGTCTGTAAACATGACACACCTACTGAATCAGATCCGGGCGAGGGGGAAAAACAGCTTTGATAAGGGCAGGCAGTAAACTGTGTAGGCGGGAGAAACGCAGTTGGCGAGCGCATTTAACAAGGAGAAAAATATTGTGTGCCACATAAATCACATCGCTGTCCTTTCAATGGAAAGTACATTTGGTCATTTATATGTTTAAAGAGTTTCATGGCCATTGGTTCCTTGAAACCTGCACAAGTTCACAGGGTGTCGATGAGAAAATACGAAAATACTTCATTGCTGATAAACTTTTTCCGTGTGTGACGACAGCAGAGTGTTGTTTTTGTTTACAGAAAGCTTCAGTATTGATGATAAAACATCAAAGTGGTATATAGAAACATATATCCAACATGAAGCCTCTGATAAGAAGAGAACACTGTTTCCTGTCTAGTGTCATTACATCTAACAGTCTAAACCAGCCAATGATGGTTTGTGACAGACGAGTAGAGGTAGGTAGAGGTAGGGCTGTGACACCCTGATCTCTCTCTCTCTCTTTCTTTCTCTCTCTCTTTCTTCTCTCTCTCTCTCTCTCTCAGATCAAAGTGAATCCAGCTGGTAGTGATCCTAACCTTCCACACGGTGGGACGTGACCCCGCGACCCTCCAACACACACTGCCCCTGACAGCTATAGACCTGCCTGCACAATGCTGGCGGATATGCATGTGTGTGTTGTGTGTGTGTGTTGTGTGTGTGTGTGTGTGTGTGTGTGTGTGTGTTGTTGCGTGCATTTTTGCGTGCATGTGTGTCTTGCGGAACCCTCCAGTGCCTCTTCACCTTGAGGTCAGAGGTCAACAGAGCAATCAAAGCCAGCTTCCATCTGCTACCCGCCTAGACACGTCTTGTATGTCTGTGCTGGTCTGTGCGTGTGTGTGTGTGTGTGTGTGTGTGTGACAGCTAAGGCTACCCTGTGTGTCCATGACTGTGTGTGTGCGCTGGTGTGTGTGTGTGTGTGTGTTTCCCCCTCCAGCGTTAGTCCCTCATCAAAGAGCAGACAACGTTCAAGGTATCTGGATCGTCAAAACCTGTCGGCAACTTCTAAAGCCATAATCTGTGTTAGTCGCCCCCCCAAACCCCAGCGTGGTGAATTATGAACCCAAATAATACTTTTTTTGTCTCCCTGTTTGTGATATTTCACCTCTTTGATAATTGGAAGAAGCCTAGAAGGTGTAAATGTTTAAGATTTTATCCGAAGGTTAAAAACATAATTATTTTTTAGGTGT
>JAXDDX010000032.1:200000-222500 GCA_034670405.1 Hoplostethus atlanticus
GTGTGTGTGTGTGTGTGTGTGTGTCTATGTGCATGTGTACCGACGATACAATAAGCCAACCAGGTGCAAACCTTCTCCAATATATGTTGTGACTGAGAGAGAGGGAGAGAAAACAGAGTAAGAGAGAAATAAGGGAATAAACCTGAGAGAGAGAGAGAGACACACACAGATAGAGAGAGAGAGAGAGAGAGAGAGAGAGAGACAGACAGAGACAGACAGCAACATGACAGGGGTGGAAGAGCCAGGTCTGTTCATTATGTAACTTTACCTGTCACTCCGTGTGTGTGTGTGTGTGTGTGTGTGTGTGTGTGTGTGTGTGTGTGTGTGTGTGTGCTGCAGTGCAGTGGAATGTCAAGAATCCCTCTTCCTGAGTGTCACTAGCATGTCGGGCACTTTTATCAACTGGCCTCATCTCTTCTTCCCTCCCTCCCTCCCCCCCCCTCCCTCCCTCTCTCTCACCTCCTTCCTTCTGTTCTGTTTCTTCTCTCTTTCCCTAAAACTGTTATTACAAAAGGAGCAGAGGTCAAACCATTTCTCATTACTCATAAAGAGAGAGAGAGAGAGAGAGAGAGGGAGAGAGAGAGAGAGAGGAGGACGGCCAGTGGAAACTAATTGCCTCTATTTACATTTTAACTCCTTCTAAGAGTTACAAGCAACATGACAATCAAGAAAGAAAGGAAGGAAAGATGTTGATTGAAATACAAATCAATGCCTGTTCTGCTCTCTATTGATGATTGGTACAACAGTGATCAAACCTCCAGCCAGGTCAGGTCGAGCTTTACTGGGGGAAATCTTCCTGGCCCACAGGAAGTGATGCGTTTTACACTTCCAGTGGTTTATTTGGAACAAACAGAAGAAGAACTGGGTAGTTAGCATGAGCAGCGATAGCCGCCGCGGCTGAACAGACAAAGAGAACTGATAAACATTAGATCAGTAAATGACGACAACATTTTTTTGGCTGTATTTCTCTAAATCAAGTCAAAACAAGATATTTTGAAACTGATTGATTGGGGGGTTGCATCATCCTGTTCTTGGTGATATGATAGTGTTGGTTAAAACCTCGCCAACAGAACAACAGAGACGGAGTGATACCATTAAGCATGCCTGTCTGTGGAAAGTGAGAAGTAGTGTAATGCTCCTCGCTGCGCTATGCAACACCAACTCATTTGTCATCCATTGACAAGCCACGCAGCCCAAAATGAACCAGCGCCAACGTCAACAGTGTTTCAGGGGGGAAAGGAAGAAAAAAGCAAAAAAAAAAACCGACAAAGAAAAAGGCAGGAAAGAAGTGACAGAACAGCTTGAGAGACGGGGGGGAGGGAGGAAGGCATGACGGGGGAAAACACAGGACAACAAAGAGTAAGAAAATGTGAGAGGAAGCAGGGAGAGAGAGGTAGAGAGAGAGAGAGAGTAAAGACGAAAATGTGATAGTGATAAACAGATGTGATAATGGTAGAGCGAGAGAGAGAGAGAGAGAGAGAGAGATCATTTTATCCCAGTGTGAGTCTATAAATCCTCCTGTTGAATGACATTTCCTCTTCCCTTAAATACCTTCATCTGAACGTCTTTTGTCTGCCAATCCTGTGTGTGTGTGTGTGTGTGTGAGAGAGAGAGAGAGAGAGAGAGAGAGAGTAATCTAAGTAGGCTTTGTGCCGTCTTAGCTAGCTGAAGTGTCTCAGACCTGTATTGAATCGACCTGTTAAACACAATGCTGCTATAAGGGGCTCTCTTCAATACAACAGTCACACAGTACACACAGTACACACAGTACACAGTACTTCACACAGTACTTACACAGCACTGGGAAAGGAAAAGCTGACATTATTCATCCAGTCATCCATTCATTTTGATTGATTCTGATTTCCTCCCTTCCTCCCCTTCTTTTTTCCTGTCTCCCTTTCTTTTGGCGTATCCTCCTTATACTTTATGTCTTGATGCTGAAAGGTACAACTGCCTAAACGAGGGAAATCGACTTCATGCGACTTGACGATAGTCCGATTACTGGTTTGTGTCAGTATCTTGATCTACTTCAACTCAAATTACAGGTTTTCACAACGGAAGACAGAGCGAGGCTGACAAGGGATTTCCAGGGGATAGAGAGAGAGAGCGAGGGAAGTGAAATGAACACTGCGAGGTTTCCGGAGGAGAAACTTTATTTCCACTTCAACAGATTATTTAAGGACTATTTCCATGGATGTGGAGAGGACTGGTCAGTCACTTACCATGTCCTTGCAACCTATCTTCTAAGCTCTCCACCTCTCTCCTACCTTTCTTGACAGGAACTTAATCTGGAAAAAAAGGTACTTCTGGAAAACTGTTGCTGTTACACTGTTGTTGAGTGTTGTTGAGGAAGATAGATGGAATTGATTGATGATGAAATGGCTTGCAGGCAAACCCACGGACATATCCATAGCCCTGGCCATGGCTGACGTAGAAAGGGAGGAAGGAAATGTGATGCTTGTGACAGAGGTGGACAGAGACGAAGCTCGTTCTGCTCAGAAAACTGCTGATTCAAAAACTTCACCGTCGTCATTTGGAGGAAACGGCGCTTTTTCTGGCAGCGGTACGCCTTAAAGACCTTCGTAATGGAGCAGATAAAAGTTAAGTTAGACGGATGAAAGTGATGACGAGATGACTTCCTACATCATGACAAGTACCTTGTGAAGACAGAAAATGGCTGAAACATTTTAAAATGTCAATGTATCCCTCTACAGACGTCCTTCCTGGCAGCAGCCCCGGCTAAATGTGTCTTCCAGGAAGCTGAAAGCTGCTTAAGAAGACAGATAGCTCACTTGACCCGATGCTGCAACCCCATTGGAGCTTCAACGGTCCAATCAACCAATCATAAATTAGTTTCGGCAGGCTGTCATTAAGCGGCTCAGACATCCGCCCCGGCAACGGAATGTGACGCTCGGTCGTGATTGGTGGGATCACCTGGGGGCGCCGTGGTAACGACGGGTCGCCGCAGTGACACAGAGCTATGGCGGGTTCGACGTCAGTTCGGGTGAAAGGTCAACGCCAGGGGAGACCACTCACACACTCTCACCGGACAACCCCAGTGTGTGTGTGTGTGTGTGTGTCACTGTGTGTGTGTGTGTGTGTGTGTGTGTGTGTCACTGTGTGTGTGTCCACTGTCACATTCAGCCATTCTCATTAACTGTGAAGCTGATTTATCATTGGTCTAATTACAGAGCTCTGGCTGCCAATCAATTAGGCTTACCCACAACCCCCAATACCATCCTTCCACAGGATAAGGTGTGTGTGTGTGTGTGTGTGTGTGTGTGTGTGTGTGTGTTCCTTACATCAGGAAGTGTAGTAGACCAAAGCTCCAGTCTGATCCGCTGTTTCCTCTAAAGGAAGAACTAATGACTCTGACTCTTATTAACTGGCTTTACACTGACAGCACAATGGAACATGGCATGTAATGGGATTACAGTAATCTGACTACTTGGGAATAAAGGTAAATTAAGCTCCAAGTCAACTCTATTGTTATTTCATTACAAAATAATAAAGTAATAGCAAACTGGGTTGCAAGTAAATTCCATTCATTCAGATTTAACATCTATCACGTTTTTTTAGCCTGTATTTACCCCAAAACAGGCTTGCTGTTTTTCAGCTACGCCCGACTTCACATTCCCACCCTGGAGGAGTCTTGAGCCTTGCTCAAGGGCATCTCAACAGCGAGACGTTGAGGGAACGTTTTGTTCACTTCCATTTTCTTTCCTTACCCAGACAGGTGAAAGAGAGCCAGTTTTCTTCCCTCTAAGCTTCCACAGCCTGAATGAAGGGTCTGACAGGAGCCATGTAATGGGATTACAGTAATATCTTTAAGAAATACAATAATACGGATTAGAAGTAAATCACCCTCCCAGTTTCATTCATGAGCTCTTTCTATTTCCTTACAAATGGTTACAGTATGAATTGAAGATGGTCACAGTATGTGGGTTTCCTACCAGTTTCTTCTTACTCAAAGCCTGTAAATGTCCTGAATTGGTAATATTCCTATTTCAATATTGTTGCAGAAACGGATTCCAAACATATTAAATTTACTCTTCAGTATTTCTAAAGCCCCTAATCCAGAATTCATTTGGCAATCTACACCCAGATAGATCCACAAAGCTTCCAGAGCAGTCAGCCTTTCCTAACCTCAACCCTCGCACCGTAACCCCGCCGTCGTCTGAGTCGCTCTGGACGCGTCTGTTTCATCCCGTCCCAGATAACGTTCCCCACAACAGCTCGTCTGAGATCAGTTGTACGTGTTTCCGTACTGGCTGTCAAACAGCGGCCACCATCCAACGGCAAGACCTCGACAGTCCTGGATGTGTGGGCAACAAATCATCACTAATCTAATGGGAAGAGGGTTGTCAGGACGTAGCGGTGTGTGTGTGTGTGTGTGTGTGTGTGTGTGTGTGACACCTATCACAGCTTACCTCATGTGAATGTTCTGGATGTGAGACTCATACCCGCCTGCCAATTTCATCACCTTCACCTCTGAATACATGTAATGCAAAACATAATGTTCCTTCGTGAGCAGACTCTTGATTCCTTGGCTCTGAAGTGAGTCGGGGGGGCGGGGGGGGGGGTAGCCTGGAGGTTAGCGGAGTGAGCTTACAACTGGAAGGTCGCGGGTTCAAATCCCTGGGTGTCCTTCCCTCAATGCCTACTGTTAACAAGCCCTTGAGCAAGACACTTAGCTCGTCCAATAGCTACCTGGCAGTCCAAATCCGTAACTCAATCCATGTTGAATCAAGTCCCGGTGCTATTGATTTAGTAACACAGGTATCAGATTCCAATACATCACCGTCGTGTGGAGGCTGCTGGCTCACCGATAATGAGCCAATCTATATGGACACAGCGGGGCACCTTGGGGTCACGACATGAAGAAAGATGTGGTGGGGGAGAAAAAAGGAGATAAGGAATGATGAAGAAGGGAGACGATACGAGGACCGCTGAGAGAAAAGAAAGGTTGAGGTGTGTGTGATGAAAATGAACGAGTTAAGAGAAGTTAATACTGTGTAGTGTAACAGAGGAGGGTTAAATAGGCTACTCTGATTGGTTGATAGGAACGGACCAATAACGTACTGTTTATTTAACCTATCATGATATGACGCACTAACCCATCGGTGACACACACAGCCCATGACATACACACACACACACACACTCTCATACAGATATACAGATATAAAGCATATTGTTGATACACTCCCTCTCTCTCTCTCTCTCTCTCACCCACACACACATACAGTATATCCACCACCTATTTTTTCACACACACTTCGTCACCTCTATACCTGAGAGGAGATTAAAGGAGTCCTGTCAGCTTCCAGGAACCTCATGTATTCATCACACACACACACACACACACACTTTAGGGGCCACAAAGTCGGGGGAAAGTTACACATGGAAGCATTCGACACACACACAAAGTATCAACAAACATACACACAATCACACACAAATAAATGCATGCATACACACACACACAAGCGCACGCACACACACACACACACACAAACACACACACACACACACACACACACACACACAGTCATAGAAGGACAAAGTAAAAACAGCCCCTCTCTTGGAATGTGTAAAGCCACGGTGATGCACTAACACCTACACTATACACACACTGCACACTGTGTGTGTGTGTGTGTGTGTGTGTGTGTGTGTGTGTGTGTGTGCGTGTGTGAACTCCCACTTCCAATGTTATGGTGATGCACTGACACCTCGCCTGCTGAGACGAACAAATACAGGTGGATTGTGGGATACGCGAGTCATACAAAAGAGCCCGCAGAATAGCAGAGTACCGGCAAGCTCCTTCTCCTCCCTCTCCTCCTTCTCCTCCCTCTCCTCCTTCTCCTCCCTCTCCTCCTTCTCCTCCCTCTCCTCCCTCTCCTCCCTCTCCTCCACAGCAGAGTGAAAGACACCATGAGGGCTCCTTTTGTGTTCAGACGCCAGCTCAGAGCTCAGAGTGATGCATGGACGACAACACTCACTTTCAAAGGGTCAGGTTTCCTTCCCCGGACCGGGCCACGTTCAAACACTAGTGGGAATGACTTTCTCATGTTTGTGTTAAGACGCTTGAAGCGAGACGTGGACGGGGTTTAGGGCTGGGGGCCGATACCGCTACCTTGAAACGGTACATTTATTGATATCTGTGTTGAATAAAAGCTCCTTATGTAATCCAACAGCCTAAATCCTTTTGATGGTATAGTTGTTGCCAGACTTATTACTTGGTTATGTTCTTGTCACATATTTTCTTGTCAGTCGGAGCAAAATGCAGCTAGAATTTGAGCAAAACCAGAGATGATGTGTGTTCTCCTGCCTGTAGGTAACTATTGAGCCAGGTCTCTCATATAACCACTAGTCCTACCTGACTTTTTGCTTGTTTGCTTTAATGGCATATTTCTCCTTCCTCTCCTTATTATTACATGTATTTATTATTATTTTATATGTACTTCTACTAAGGTAGTACACGACCTACATTGCTAAACACATGGCTCTGGTGCAGTGACACTCCATGAAGTGTCTTCCTGAGCCTGCAGCCTCGGTGCGATGTTACAGTCGAGGGATTCTCACATCACTTCTCACAACACAATATGTTATTTTCACACCAAGTCTGGTGCACGGACACTGAGGAGAAACTGTGAAACCATATTAAAGTCACACACACACACACACACACACACACACACTGTGAATTCAATTTAGTATAGCCAAAGAAGAAACATGAATTCGATAGACAAGAACTGTGAGGATGAGTATGGCTGACCCTCCACACAAATATCTATATTACACTATATCTGCAGTGTTACATTCACCAGCCTCCACACACACACCTCTCACTACGGCGTGTGAATTAGATTCATAGAGTCTGTAGCACAGCCCATAATAACTGTCAGACACACAACAACCAACCAACCAACAACAACAACAACCAACCAACAAACAAACAGTGTCTGAATATTGACAGTTTACAGGAGAAGACCACCAGGACTAGACTAGAGCCTTCCAGATGGGATGAGCCCCTGAACACACCTTCCCATTGTAGCATCGTGCTCACACTCTGCAAATCCTGCTGCAGAACTTCAAGCACATTTCCTAAAAATTGAATGTAGGGCATTTGTTACTGTCAGACGTCTTGGGAACTATTGGAACGACTCTAACAAACTGCTGGACATGAAACGGTTTCCCTGTCCTAGTTAAAAACACCGCTGAGATGCTTTAGGACGACAAACCCAAAGCGCTGGAGGACTGAGGACCGTCTCTCGTGGTCTAGCCAACTTCGCTCGGTACAATTTACTTTGTTTTTGTTTTGAGGGATGCCCGCTCATCTTCTCTCTCTTCCCTTCCTTCCTTCATCTCTCCCACCCCTATCCCTCCCATCGTCTTCCTCTCTCTCTCTCTCTCTCTCTGCCTCCTTCCTCTCTGCTGTGTCTTCTGGATCTGCAGGAGGAGGCGTGTCCCATATATTATTAACAGCTCTCTTGACAGATCATCCGCAGCATTCACACAAACAAGTCATGGTTTATTCACCCAACTTAACACCTCGAGAACGATCCGCCTGACTTCTGAAACGAAGAAGAAAGAGAGACGGAGGGAAGAGAGGGTGACACGGAAAGGAAAAACAGAAAAAGGAAAAGAGATACAGGAAGAAAAAACAAACAGGGAAAAAGTGAGAGAAATTGCAGATAGAGACAAAGAGTGAATAAAGAGTAAATAGAGACATTAAGACAGAAAAATGGAGAAAAAAGTGAAAAAAGGTTTTTTATTTTGGGGAATTCTGATGTATCAAACTAGAAAAGCAGAATGGAAATGAAAAAAACAATCATTTCTAGTTTTTGTTTTGTTTTTTCTTCACTTGAAGAGGATATTTGTCAACCAATTAAGAAAAAATAAACATTTGTTGAATAAAAACTGTCTGGCTGGGTTCACAATCATCGCACAACAGTCGAGACGTCTGTAAAATATCTGTCCACCACGATGTTATTTCTGACACTTGGGAAGCCAATTTATTCCCTTTTTCCCGGCAGATTGAAAACAAAACTTTACGCATTTTATTTTTGTGCAACATTTTAATAATTTGCCTTAAAATTCACTCGACAGGTGGAAGGAAATGTGATGAGAGAGATGAAGAGAGAGAACGTAAAAGAGAAAGGGGTTGTAAAGGGAAGCATGATTGGCATTGCTGGGATTTCTTTGAAGTCTTTTGTTGTTTGTGTGTGTGTGTGTGTGTGACGGGGGGGGTCACTGTTGGAAATCTCTCGCTCCGGGGCAAATTTAATGAGACTGACTTTAACTTCACTAACGATTTTAACTCTGCAGAGAGAGACAGACAGAAAAGACAAAGAGAAAGACAGATCAGCAGTTCAGCTCGGGTCCATCCTCCGTCCTGATGAAAAGCCTCCACAGAGCCCGCATGAATCAACAAAATACATCTTCAAAGTCATTCTCTCAAAAAGGTCTGCATTGTCTTTTATTCATGGCGTCTGATATTGATCTATGTACGGTGTCGTATCTCGGCCGGGCGTCTGTTGAGTCAAGACGAGTCGAAAAGGAAAATAAGACAATCCATTCTTTACATTTTAGATGATTTAGCTTTTTATCTGACGCTCTAATTCACCTTTCTCTCACCTTTTTCACCTTCTTTCCATCTATCCTTCTTTCTTATTTGACACTAAGATGTGTCATTAACGTGGTAATCCTCAAGATCCTTGTTTTGTTTCTGTAGGTGTAGCTTTGTAGTTTCAGCCATGGCGGCTATCGCTGCTCATGCTAACTACTCAGTTCTGTCGCTGCTGCCGGAAACGTAAAACGCATCACTTCCTGTGCGGCGGAGGATTTTTTCCTGCCTGACAACGGGTGTTTAGAACGGAGAATGTGGAAGCTTTTAGGAACTGGCTGGAGCTTGGATCACTAATGTGTGATATCATCCAGTGATAGAGAGAAAAACAGAAATTTACTGATGTCAGAACAAGTCGAGACTGTTCCCCATGTGTCTCCCTCGCTGCCTCTTCCTCTCTTTCCTCCCCTCCTCTGTCTCGGTCTCTCTCGGTCTCTCCACTGTTGTTTTTAATCAAGATGTTTCATTAATGAACAGTAGAAGTCAAGTCTCACTTTATCTCCCGCAGGCTACTGCGCTCTCCTCTCTATCAGATAGTGTTAAGTGTGTGTGTGTGTGTGTGTGTGTGTGTGTGTGTGTGTGTGTGTGTGTGTGTGTGTGTGTGTGAGGCCGGTCAGATAGTGCTTGTGTAGCAGAGCCTTCAGTCACAAGGTCTAACAGGCTAACACAATTAGCACAGCGGACACACAGAGGAGCCCTTAGACCAATACTGACCTGACACTGCTCAATACTGCTGATTGGGGGAACAGCAGCTACACACACACACACACACACACACATGCATGCACATATAGACACACAAATGCATGTGATTGTGCACACACACACACACACATTCAGTACATACTAGTGAGACATCCAGACAGACAGACAGTCCAGTCATTGACAGTGGACACCTGTTAACACAATGATGGACAGACAGGCGGAAATCCCCCCCCGACCCCCCCACCATTTCAATTCCCGTCCTTCTGTCTATCCCTCTATTCATTTCTTTCTCTCCATCTCCTCCTAGCTCCTCTTCTCCCCTCAGTCTCTCTCCCTCTACTCCTTCCTCTCTCTCTCTGCTCCTTCCCCCTTTTCTTTCTGTCTTTCCATTCTCCCTTTTTTGACCAGATGTCCTCACACCAGATCCCAACAGACATTTTGACGTTGACTAGATGTTGAGACGACGTCCTGCACCAACGCTGAAATGAAAGTTGAGATAATTTGATACGTTTCCAAAGCTGTTATATGATTTCTGAGCGCTCCATGATATCACACCAACGTTTTGTGCTCGTTTTGGGTGATGCATGCTGGGATTGGGTGAAGTCGACACTCTGACGTTCTCTATCAATTTTTCCATCCAACAAGCAAACTTCTAAAATATCTAGGTCTGTCTTTTACAGACCACGTCTTTGTCCCCCGTTCTCCCTCCCCCATTCTCCCTCCCCCACCCACACCGGTGTGGAATGCAGTTAATGAGGATTTCCCAGTGTGTGTGTGTGTGTGTGTGTGTGTGTGTGTGTGTGTGTGTGTGTAACATTCCTACTCCCCATTTTGTAGGGGTGCACACCTGCAGGGCACCTGAGGTCACAGGGTCATAACACACACACACACACACACACAGTGGGACATGCATGACTGGGCACCAACTACCTGTCTCCCTCGCTCCTCCCCCATACCTGCACCATCCATGCACGTTAAACAAGCGAGAATGTGGGAGGATGGTGGGCAGGTCACTTTTCTTTTTCACCGTTAAAACACATTTTAAAGATCATCAGCATTTTAAATGATTGATGGTAAAAAAATCCAGGTTTACCAAATACTGACTTTAGGGACTTATCGTCTTATTGTAGAGATATTGAACTTCAGGTGAGGTTTTTAGGTAGGTAGCTACTTTATTGATCCCTGGGGGGAAATGTCTTTGTTGCAGCAGCCAGACATAGAATAACACAAGAACTAGAGAAATAGAATGAAAAATATCCCACTATCAATGCTGACACACTTTTGTTATTGCTGCTGCTGGTTTGTGTTTGTGGGATCTGGTGAGTCTTTTAGTTATTTTCTCATTATTTAGTTGTTTTCCTGTGTCTTGTCAGACCGCGTCCTCTTTTACAGCCGTCCCTCTCTGTTGTTTGACTGCTGTTAGGTAACACCTGTGTCTACCAGACACACTTTCCTCTCTCTCTCAGTCCTTCTCGTCTTTCTCCTCCTCTTTCTGCCCGCCGTCCTTTACTTTTCCCCTCATCTCCTGCTCCTCCTCCTTCCTCCCTCTTTCCCACCACTGGGTTCTCCGTCTCTAAAGTGGATGTTTGATGAAAAGCTGTCACTGCTGACGTCTTTCTCCTCGGATTTTCTGTCGATGAAGTTTGAGTTTCTGTAGGTGGCGCTCTTTTCTTAGTCTGTTCATCCATGGTGGCTATCGCTGCTCATGCTAACGCTCTACAGCAGCTATTTAATTTCCTGCAAACCCCCAAATCCTCCTCCTCCCTCATCCTCCACCCATACCTCTCCTCCTCCACCTCCTCCTTTCTCCAGATCAGATAGATTACAGCTTTTCAATCAGTGTCACAGAAAATTAACAGAAAATGAAAAGTGAGCAGGTTGCATTTAAAGCCCACCTGATTTTTACCCATCCCTGCTATAGGCTCTCTGATGTTGTGTCATCTTTCTTTCTTTCTTCTTTCTTTCTTTCTTTCTCTTCTAACCCCTATTTTAGAGATTTTAGAGATGTTCGTGAAGCGTCTTGGGTGCGTCGCCCAGCCACCCAGAGCGCCAACCAGTGAGAAAGTCATTAGCGCTGGTAGTTTGTACTGGGATTAGGACGCTAAGCTGGTAAATACAGCGAGGCTTTCTGCTGGCAGCTAAAAACCGGAGGGAGAGGAAGAGACAGTGAAATATGATAGGTAGAGATGGGGGGGGGGGGGGGGAGAACATGAGAGGAAAGGAGGGAGGGGAAAAAAAGAAAGAAAGAAGGATAGAAAGAAAGAAGGAAGCTTCCCTCCTTGCTCATTAAAAGTGGAGGGAACCCAAACAGAGCCGGTGGCAGCTTACGGTCCGTCTGCTGAAAACCAAACAGAGCGACGGAGCGAATGGGAGGAGGAGAGAAAGGAAGAATGGAGGTACTTAGTTTTCCCAGTCGTTTAGCGGCCGCGTTGTTGTCGGCCTTTTAGAGGAGCTTTAGAGAGGGCAGCCATTCACCACGGGGTTG
This sequence comes from Hoplostethus atlanticus, assembly GCA_034670405.1. Taxonomy (NCBI): domain Eukaryota; kingdom Metazoa; phylum Chordata; class Actinopteri; order Trachichthyiformes; family Trachichthyidae; genus Hoplostethus; species Hoplostethus atlanticus. The sequence goes on from JAXDDX010000032.1 coordinate 211,820, forward strand.
GCGGACACAGCTGGTACACACACAAACACACACAGAGGCAAGCAAACACAAAGACTCACACACACGTGAACACACACACACACACAGAAACACACACACATCTATAGCTGATGATGTTATGATGTATCAAATTAGAAAAGCTGAATGGCGACGGTAAAAGATGCTATAAAAAAACATCCTCAGTATCACAATAAAACGTTTTGACACTCAGGAAGAAATGATGCGGTAAGTAGTCATGGAAACGCAATAATGCCTGAAAACATCCAACCCACCGTTGTTCCCAAGACACCCATCAGCGTTTCTCTGTTGCCGTCTTCGGCTGAAAGCACAAAATAATAACAACAACTTCCCCAATACTAATCAATTCTTGAAAAACTGATTTGTTGTTGAGTTTATTTTCTTCAACTCCACCGACGGAAACACATTTGCGCAACAATAGTCTGACACAGTTTCAAATTGGCTTGACAGGCGAGCGCATAGATGCTCACACAAACTCATATACAGGAATTCACTTTCTCACACTAACACAAACTCTCTCTCTCTCTCTCACACACACACACACACACACTCGGACATTGTTTGAATCAACCAATTGTTAGTGTGGGACCGAGGCTCTTTGGTAACCGACAGATGAGGGAGGAATCGCCCGGTGACAAAAGACCATCTATGGACGGAGGGATGTGGGTTTGGAGGGTGCGAGAGAAAGAAAGAAAAGGAAGAAATAGGGCACGGAGAGAGAGAGTCAAATGAAAACGAGTGTGTGTGTGTGTGTGTGTGTGTACACAGACATGCAGAGGCCCTCCAGGCTTAATGAAACGGGACTGTGTGTGAAGTGCTAAAAGCTTTTAAACAAACTGGAGAACAAGACCCGTTTCTAAGGAACTCAATATCGAGAGAGAGAGACAGACAGATAAACAGGCAGACAGACGGATGTATACACATGAGCAGCCCTGCCAATAAAGCATCTTGGGAGTTTGAGAGAGAGAAAAACAGTTCAAACTTTACTCGTGTTTGATCTCTTGACTGGAAGCATCATAACAACAAGACGACGTAGATCGGTTCACCTCCTTCCACTGACTCCACATGCTTTCACACCACCTATATCTTCTCTTTGGATGTTCAGTTTGAACGTAAGGCGGTGGTGATAGTACAGTCTGGTGCAGCAGAAGCAGCACAGCACCTGACTCTCCTCAACAAACCGCCAGATACGCCTGCAACACATGTAGTATTTTTGTAGTATTTTTGCAGTATTTTCGATGAAGAATGATCTGCTGCATGAAAACGAAGGATCTAATCTACAAACTGGAAGAAAACGAACCCATATACTGCACTGTTTTTTAAAACAAAGCCCTAATTGCTTGTGTGTGTGTGTGTGTGTGTGTGTGTGTGTGTGTGTGTGCAGTTTCAACTTAGCGGACAGCAAAAGAGGAAGCTGTGGGCGATCGGCTCCTCTCTGTACTCTATGTGTGGTTTGGGTCTGTGTGTTTGTGTGTGTATCTGTTGCTCTGATCATGGGTGAGTAGAAGGGCAAGCGTATGATGAGCCATGAGCCTGACTCTTTGTGTGTGTGTGTGTGTGTGTGTGTGTGTGTGTGTGTGTGTATGCGCGCTTTCTTTGCCTTCAGATCAGATGAGCGTGGGAGGTTTAAAAATGCAACATCAAGCCAGCAGCGTAGGCCAAAATGTGTATACGTGTGTGTGTGTGTGTGTGTGTGTGTGTGTGTGTGTGTGTGTGCATATAGATTTCCCAACCCGCCTATTTACAGCTAAAGGAAAACTATGATTAGAGAGAAAGGAGGGAGAAAAAGAGAGCGACAGAGGGAGAGAGGGGGCAGACAGAAAACTCTCTCCATCTGGGCCAGTGGTGAGCTTGCCAGAACACACAAACACACACACACACACACACACACACACACACACACACACATGCGCCTACAGGCATAAACACACCGACACAAACAGCGTTATTTTCTTATTTTGTGCTATTCTCATTCTACATGCATATGATAAACAATGCCTCCCAAACCAATCTGCTGACAACACACACACACACACACACACACACACACACACACACACACACTAAACAGAGAGGCAGACAGACCGATCGACTGATACATACATAGACCAACAGCCAGAGAGACAGGCAGGCAGTGTCTCCCCTTAAACTAACCACAGTGGTTTTGAATTGGGGGCCTCCAACTAAGGGACCCCCTCAAACCACAATGTTGGGGGGTAGAGGGATTGGGTAACACACACACACACACACACACACACACACACACACACACACGGTCCTATTACCAACAGTCTAAATAACTGCAGAGGTTTCTAAACCCCTTTTCCTGTCCGCAATAAGCTTCTTCCTTCCTTCCTTCCTTCCCTGCTGCTCCATCCAGACAGATATTGATTGACAGATATGAACTAAAGGGTTGATTCACCATTGTGCATCCCTTATTGGATTAAACACAATGTCTACTGGAAGGGAGGAAAAGGAGCTGCGACTTTAGACAACTTTGCACAGTGGCGGCCCCACATGGCAGCGAGATGTAACTGTTGAAAATGTGGACCTTCAACATCCAGAAATTACGTGACATCAGTAAAATGTCGGTGATGCTTCATACCACAGTTCAGTTGCAATTAAGGCAACCGTGGCAAGGCAACCAACCATGTGTCAATCAGGGGGGCGGGACGATCTCCTCTTCTGCAGCTACACTTCCTGTTTTAGTCTGAACAACTTTTTTTTGCTGAGTGCAGCTTTAAAGTTTCTGGTTGAATCGAGGCTGTGCGAGGCGCCGTGCAGGGCCGACGTTTAGAGTGATTAATGTACTAATACTGATGTACTGTACTGTACTCATATAGTCATTTATATTACATTTACATTTCATTCTGCTGACGCTCATATTCAGACTTTCAGTGCAATAAGCTGAAACTCCTCAGGGACGACGGCAGGCTCTCCTTGTGTGTTCATTTGCTTGTTTATCCATCACAGGCAATATCTCTGACACTGCAAATCACATTTTGATGAAACTTCAGGGCCACGATGCATCGAATCATTTTACACTGACTGACTGCAAGGGGGCGCTGCGATGACAGGTCACAACAAGGTGACGTATCTGTTACCAATTGGGCCCAGAGGAGTTTTGCACCATATTTTTTGAGAAACCCCCTCATATCTGAACCCACATGTATAACCCTGCAGGTTTAGGATCAGTTTTCCCTCCATCGTCTCTACTCTCCAAGTGTCTGGAGGTAAAGTGGCCTGCCCGATTTCCTTTGGACAAAAGCCCCCAAACGATAATTTAATTGAATTTCAAACATGCGTGAACTGCTCTAAAACAAAAAAGCGAACTAAATCAAGGGTTGGACCGTCGCCCCGGCGGCTGGTTCAGTACCCAATCAACTGCTCTCATACCAGTCCCTGTAAATGAGCTTACCAGACCTGTTCTGGTAGGGGGGGGGGGGTGAAGTACCCCCCGCTGTGCTGTTAACGTACTGGTCAGCCACAGGGGGAAGGGATCGTTTCTCTCCGTCTGCTTCCGACGACCACATGACGAATGAATCTCCGACGACGGGATCAAACCCAGACAGACACACACACATCCACAAACGTGTGAAAACAAAACGAAATGCAAACATGGATACACACATAGACACACAAGTATGCACACACACATAAGCAAGCACACACACACACACACACACACAGTGACCACAGACGCTCCTCTGTCATGCACCGCAGAAATGAGCGAGGTCATCTGATGAAAGACTGGAGGATAACTGATGATATTTCTATTTCTGGAGGCTCTTCCACCATAAAACAGACTTCACATCTGTTATGTCAATGATCCCGGACAGTCGAGTCTAGATTGGGAACACGGACAAGACTCCTCCGAAAGCCCGGTAGCGAGACGAGCCAATACACTCTCTTGATAATGTCACCGCGAGACAAATCCTGGAGCGCCGACAGCGAATGAGTGACAGGCTTACTGGACACCGTGATCGCAGCCAGGGTGACTTTTTAGGGATTTTAGGCCCATTTTACTGCTGCAACTGTTCACAATGATATGAAATCAGGCTCATTTGGATCTAAAAACACAGACAAACATTCAATGAATCCATAAAGACCAGAAACACAAAATAGTCTACAGCATCACTCATATAGGCTTATTTTAATGCCATTAAGTTTGTACTTGTAAAACAATTTTGTACTTGTAAAAACATTTTGTGCATCTGTAAAACAAAAGTTGTCTTTGACTGAGCTGATTGGTCAAGACAGAAAAAGGTTGACCCATTTTATGAGTACAAGTTGACTCGCTGCAATATTACTGCCAAAAAGCAAAAGTTGGGCACTCGTAGTTTAAGCGAGTTGGAAAATGATGTGCAGTTGGAAAAAACAATTGTGCACATGTAAATAGAGTTTTACGGCACAAGTCCATCTTTTTACCAGTAGAAAATATTTTTACAAGTACAAAATTGTTTTACAAGTACAAAATTAACGGCATTAAAATAAGCCCGTACACTCACGGCTGCGTTGAACTACATCTCAAAGAGTTTTACACCGTCTTCATTTTTCAACACACAATATGTACTTGACAGTAGAGCAACTCCTGCACGTCCTCAAATCCTCTCCCAGCGAGATGAAAAGCGAGAGGAGGACAAAGGGGGAGAGAAGAGAGACAAACAGAAGGAGAAGGGGAAATAAGAGATGAAAGTGAAGGAAGACGCCAAAGCCTTGCCCTTCATGGATAATACCGAGGGCTCAGGGAGAATTAGAGAAGAAGAGAGAGAGAGAGAGAGAGAGAGAGAGAGAGAGACATGCTGGGTTTTCATCCAAGTTATGATGAATGGAAGCAGCCAAATTTGATAGAATCTCTTCTATTGCCAAAAAGGTTTTATGCTCAATTGAAGCGGAATTTTTTGTTATTGTTGATAAATAAATTCTGCTATGAATGACGGTGGAAATGCATTTGGCGGATAAATAACTCTCTTCTCTCTTCTTCTGGCGCGATCGGCCCCAACGGATGATTCATATTCATTGCAGAAATGTCTGTAAAACGTCTCCCAGGAACGTAACGCCTGCTGACGCTGCAGGTATGAGCCGCCATTCGTGTTTGTACCTGCCATTAGTCGATGCATTAGAAGACGAGTGCATTTCTTTGTCTTCGTCTGCAGGTGAAAGCATGAAATACGGCCGAGATGAGCCGACACAAAAGACCAATAACAACTCGCCCAATGATAATCAATTCTCAAATGACTCGCTCCATTTTTCTGGTTGTTTTTCTGACATTCAGGAAGGATCTGTATTTACTGAAACCCATTTCAAACGTGACATTTCAAAAACTCAGAGCTGGAGCGACAGACAGAGGGAAAGAGATACAGTGACAGACTAACAGAGGGACAGACAGGAGCAGAGGGGGAGAGAGTGAGACAGGCAGTGAACAACAATAGACAGGAGAGGAGAACCAGAGACAGCGAGACAGAAAGCAGACAGAAGGAGGTTCTCCTTGCGGTCTCCTCCAGCAGCCATAGGTTAATGCTATTATTGCAGGTCTGCAGAGTGGAAAAAGTAAGGATGACGCTTTAGATTGGAAACAAATGTCAGGAGAGATGAGTTTCAGGCCGTAGGTGGAGAGAGGATGAGGGAGGGAGGGAGGAGAAAGGGAGGAGAGGAGGAGAGAATGAGGGCTCCCACCGGTGAAGGCAGCGAGACAGAGAGTCTGGATCAAGCGAGGGAGAGAGGGATGAAACGGACGTATGAAATATACTGTATGTACGCAAACCTGTCAACTGTCTAACTGCTTGAGGAGGGATGGCTTCGCCTCGCCAGACGCCTAAACGGCTAATCCATAAGATCCTGCTTCGCTTTTGTTGTCTTCATCGCTCCCAGAGATCACTTGGTCATCCGTCAGTGTGTCCAGCACCGTGGCGTCTTTCTCCTCGGATCAATCTGCTGAGGACTTTTGAGTTTCAACAGGTGGCGCTCTTTTCTCTGTCTGTTCAACCACGGTGGCTATCGCTGCTCGTGCTGACTACCCAGTTCTTCTTCTGGTACAACAAGCCGGATGCGGAAAACACATCACTTCCTGTGCACCAGAGGATTTTCATGAACTGGCTATAGGTCGAATCACTGTTTTGTTATATGAAGCTGATAGAGAGGAGCAAAACGGACATTTATTTATTTGAAGATCTCTCTCATTATTACTTTAAACATCAAAAAGGAGACATTACACATAAGATATGAATGATTATTGATCTTTTTACTCCAGTGATCGCTTTAAATCAACAAAGTATTTACAGTGCTGGGATGCATACACCGCTAACTGACATGAAGTGAAGTGTTAGAGATGATTGGAACAAAAACACACAGAGAAACAACCAACACCAATATGATCCCATATTTTGTATCAAGTATTGACGTTGTAAGAGAATATGAAGAAGGGGAGGAATGTAAAGAGAGGGAGTGGGGGAGGGAGCGGGAGGGAGAACAAGGAGGGGAATAAGGTTTGCTTCAAGGTTCGAACAGTATGCAACGACCCTCGTCTCGACTTACAAAGCTGTCAGTGCAGTTAAGTCTATTAGAGACTCAGGTGCACACGCATGTGCACACGCACGTCAAAAACCAACAACCTAATACGTCTGGAGGAGCACTTAAGCAAAATGGCGGAACAACAACAACTTACCGCAGCCTTGACCCGGCACATGTGCACACACACACACACACACACACCTGTGTTTCTCACCCCTGTTAGGTACATGAGCAAACACCATTAATGGCTTTTTGGGTCAGCGCTGAGAGCAAGGCATCATGGGAGTCGTATTTTGCCTTCCTGGCATCTCCTCTGCAGCCTGCTCTTGACCTTTCACCCCTCCAACCATGACCATTTTAGGAGACAACCCAACTCTGCTCTGTCAAGTCAAGACGTGACAAATTCATTTCTATACGATGTCTCCCTCTTGGACTCAATGGAAGTCATCGCTATACTATAGTATATCGCTTCAGCAGGCGACTGGACAGTGAGAGTTAAGCGAGAAGGTCACGGCGGGCTTGTTCTGACCTTTCCCTCAGTGAACCTATAAAGAATTGAATCTGACAGAATCAACTTACACATTAAATCACTAAGAAAGTGGATCCGGGACTCATTTCTGGAAAAGGTCAAACTGGAAAATAACAGCAGAGGAAAAATGACAGCCCGCCGTCCGTCCGTCCCACTGGGGGGTGAACTGCCCCTTTAAAAGCAATGCAAGTAACACATTCACATGTTAACATAGAGCACACATTAACAGATCCCTGAGCTGTGTGGTAACCTATGGAGAACAGAGGACTGGTGCATCACTGTATGTAGTTTAGGAGGTTTCTAAAAAAATACCCACAAACCCATCTAACGTAGACTGAGTCGTGAAGTGGATTTGAGGGTTGGGGAAAGATCTGACACAAAACAGGGATGATGTATTGAAACGCTCCAGAGTGTTTTGCTGTTGTTAAGGAGTTACGTAGTATACGATAAAATACACAAATACAACTACAGCAGGAAAACAGGCCAGAGGAGGAAAACCTTTTAAATAAGTAACGTAAACAAATCTCTGTGACTTGAAAGATTAGAGCTCGTTTGTAAAACAACATCTTCTTTATGTTTTGCTCTCTGGAGGGTAAACAGAAAAAAAATGCTCTCACTCACTTACCAAAAGCCCGCTGGGTTGGCATGGCAACGGTTGCGGCAGCAGAGGCTGTCAGCGTCGTGATCAGGCCAATTAGGCTAAAGGCTAATTATGGGATGTATTTATAGCTGTGTTAATGAGTGGCTGCACTAACTAACTAACTAACTCCATCAGGCATCACACACACCCACGCACAGACGTATGCAGGTGGGCACTCGCAGAAACACACACACACACACACACACACACACACACACACATACACACATACAAAAGTGAAAATATTTGCACACAGAAAAATACACACAATTTCTATTGCTCATATCCAAAAGTGCATGTACAAACACGCATGCAAAAACACAAACAACACACACACACACACACGCACACACACACACACACACACCGTGCAGAGTGAACAGGAAGCCCCCACTTGTCTCTGCATGGCTGCTGTTCAGTGACCCATTGAAGACAGCAGGGAACTCCCTCAGCTCTACAGTCAGGTGTGTGTGTGTGTGTGTGTGTGTGTGTGTGTGTGTGTGTGTGTGTGTGTGTGTGTGTGTGTGTGTGTGTGTTTCCAGGTATGGAGTTCTCCCTCTTGGTTCAGTTTTCACTCAGCAGATTTCATTAACGTGGCTCCTGCAGGACTCTTTCATCTCTCTGGCTCCTCGCGGCCGACTCCGGAAAGGTACAACGCTCTATTTACCAGAGGAGCACGGCCAAGAAGCTGAAACAACTATTACTAACCCTACCTCTAGATTCAGACTGGTGATTAATGGGAGAGAGAGACAGGGAGAGAGAGAGAGAAAGCGAGTGGAGGAAGTGACTCAAAATAGTACAAAGAGAAGGAAACACTTGGAGGGGGAAGGAGGGATTATGGGGGAGGAAGAGAGACGTTCCTCATTGCCCATTAAGTATTTCAAAACTTAAAGTGAACCATTTACTGCTGAGTCTGTCTTTGTATAAATCTCTAACACGGAGGCAGTATTTAAACACTTGTTAATGCTGCTATCTCAGCACTTCAAACAGAAAGCAGGATTTAGTGCCACTGCTTTCCAAATGCTTAATACAGACAAACAGAATATGAACCCATTACCAGAACTTAAATCACAGGGATTTGGAATGACGATGGATAAAGAGAGCTGCAAAACATGTATTTTCTATCTACAAGCCTCGCTCTGATGTGATGATGTGAACTAGCTCTAATGTGTATACTCAAAAGCCCCAGACTATGTCGCTAATGGTCTCTCCATACGAGTGAATGGTACTTAGGAGCTGTTTAGCAGAGGGGAAAAGCAGTGGCGGTTCTCTGGAAGCTGACACACACACACACACACACACACACACACACATATGTCTCTAGTCACATATATGCAATTTGTAACACACACAGGGAAAGGGTTAGACGGATCATGAAGTGTCACGAACTGGACAGACGGACGAACGGCCTGGAAGGAACTCCAATTATCCCAAGCATCCACCTGGAAGGAGAAGATGGTATCGAGCTCGGATCTGGAGGCAGTAAAGAGAAAAGTCTCTCTCTCTCTGAGATTCACAAAGAAGCCATTCTTTTACAGTAGAGACAATAGAGAGAGAATCTAACGTACGACAGCTAATAGAAGAATGAATGAAAACATTAGTGGAGTAAATGAGGAAATGAAGGAGGGGTTGAATGAAACACTCTTATAACAGCTGTGGTTGGTTCTCATCACCTATAAATAAGGTCATGTATTTTGTACTTCTTCCATGAATGTTTTCTTTTTGTCAGCTGACTTTGTCCCTCTGTGTAGGTAAAATATCACAGTGATGCCAGTTAAAACACTGGAACCACAGTGACTATATTGACTCTTTCATATGACGTTTTTAAAAATCATATGCCATTTTTGGGAGATGCTTTTACCCATAGTGCCTTCACTATATGCATTTAGCCATCGGTGGAGTCGAAACCTAAACCTTAACCCTGGTGGTATGAGCACCAGGATCGACCCATTGAGCGACACAGAACCAGTGGTAATGCAACATAACACGTTCAACATCTCAACTCAAAAGATGACTTGATGACTTGTTGAAGGAGGTAAAGTTTCCGAAGGGCAAACACAACAAGATGAACTTTGTGTTTTCAGGTGATAGATTTCAAACCACATGTTTTTGTGAGAGTATTTTCACCGTGACCTGTATCTGCTGGAATGTCAAGACAACAGGGGTCAGGAGGTGACCTACGACTCTCTGGGATGTTGGAGAGAAAGAGAGTAGAGAGGAGGAGAAAGAAGAGGAGGGTGTGATTTATGTGGGTGATGGTTGTTGACTCACTCTCTCTGCCATTCACTCCCGTTTCCCTCTTTCCTCCCTGTGCTCGTCTCTATCGTTCTCTCTCTCTCTCTCACTGTCAGTTGCTCTGTCTCATTCTGCCTTTCCTTCTTTGACGCACAAGCACACACACACACAGACACACACTCCTCTGTGAATGCAGTTTGTCAGTACACACAGTCAACCCGCCAGTCAAACCAGTTAGGATATAAATGGTTGTAGGTTGTAGACGGTGAACGAGGACACTGATCAAGTTAGAATTCATTTTTTTGTTAGAAAATACCAGAATTCATTTCAGCCACACTGAAGAAACAATGACTTGCAACATCAAAACTGTATCTGTTGTTCTACTCATCCATTGAACGGAAACTGATTTTGCTGGACCCCAGGGTGGCTGTGTAGGGAGGGAGGTGAGCAGGGTGAGCAGGGTGAGCAGGGAGTCAGCACCATGCAGCGCCCTTGAGCAAGACGCTGCATGGTGCTGCTCTGTAGCTGACCCCTGACCTCTGACCTCCCTGTGGAGGGAAAAGAGGATTTCCCTATGGGGCTCAATAAAGTAACAGATTATTATTTGTACTGAAGAAGAAGTTTTCAGAGTTTCCAGCTCAGTGACCAAATTTGATATTTTCTCCCCTCGGGGCCCAAAATCAATAAAACATAAAACACAATATACTCATGTGGGCAAGAGATCCACCAGCCAGCCAGTTTGGTTCTCT
>JAXDDX010000032.1:237500-240000 GCA_034670405.1 Hoplostethus atlanticus
CAAGGGTAACCTAATGGTGCTGAGAGGAGGGGGGAAGCATGTCTAACCAACATCTGCTCATCAGTCCAGGGAATCAAACTGGCAAACGTCCAGGTCACAGCTCTTTAACCATTAGACCTCCTCCACCTCTTTCCTCCCCCTCTACCGTTTTCACTTCCCCAATAGAATCTCTTTTTTTTTTCTACTTTCCTCATCGGCCCAATTACATTTCATGCATTTAGTTGTTTTTTTATCCGGAACGACCCACAAGGACGGAGCAGGTAGCAGGATTCAGCATCATGCTCAAGGACGCTTGGAGAGGACATGTGACCTTCCAGTTCCCAGGCGGTGTCGCTGGAGAGAGGAGAGAGTCTTTTGTTCATCCCCAGCCCGGATTTTCACCGTCATGTCGGTGATTTGAACCAGTTTTCAGTATTACAAGGTTTTCAACAGTGTTTTTCCTTGTCCTCAGTGAGGGTCTAAGGTTGGGGGGTGTCGTGTTTCATCCTTTATTGTTTTCATCATGTGGGCGTAATTGTGACTAAGGGCTATACAGATACATTTGACTTGGCTTTGACTATTCCTCTGGTGTAAAGCTCACTCCTCTTGCCCTCAGGCCTCCAACACTCAGCCTATTTGGCCGAACCCTCCACCAGACTGAATGTTTGGCTGTGGCTCTCCTGCTGTCATGCATTTTATGGGAAACAGTGATGGCAGTGGACACGCAACGAGCAGCGGAAAGCAACTGGGAAAAGCTGAAATCATCCTGCTAAAAAAAAGAATCCAGGAGTTTGTTTGCGAGCTCTGCCGTGGACGTGATCGAAGTTAGATGATGAAAGTTTCTTTGTTTTTGTTTTGTTTTTTTTGTTTCCATGCTAACATTAGCTTATTTTTTATTGAATAATGAAGAATGTACACAATACATTCAGTCAGACATTACCAAGTGTAAACAATACATCTGAGTCGGTTTTTAATTTGATATATTAAAGTTTGACATCAATTTGGAATAATTCAGAAAAAACGATTGTTGACTCACTTTCTTATTGAGACATTTCAGTGAGCTAATCCAACAACAACAAAAAATATGTATTATTTATTATTTATTTATTATGTTTTTGTCAATATGATAGCAGGTAGAATGAGAACTTTACTGTATATTCGAGCAATTTAACTTTTAAAAAATTTAAGTTTTTTGTTGACATCTCCTTGGGGGGGTGGGTTATGTATCTTATGTTCCAGCACATGTTAAGGTATGCTAGTGAGTGAAACCCCCCCCCTACCTGACATAATGCTTACTATCCGAGGCCCCGCTGGAGCTGCAGTGAAGGGTAAACATCTCTCAAGTCCAGTGTTACCCTCCTTTTCCTCTTGCCCCTCTTTCCTCCCATGCACACCAATCAAATGAAACCTGAGCTGGTTTAATGGAGGAGAATGTTGCCGCTTCAGGAGGATCACTGACAGAAAACCTGCAGCGCTGGTTCAAACACACAGACGGTGCAGTGAAGGTTGTTCTTAAGTTATCCTAACCTTAACCAAACTTGTTTCACCAGCCTAACACCAACTCTGGATTAGTAGGTCTATCTTCTTACGTTAGATAAGGCTAGTTGAAAAACATTGAAAAACACACACACACACACACACACACACACACTCACATAAGGAAGTGAAGATTACAGGATGTGGCCCCAGTGTGTTATTAGACAGGAGAAGTTGAACAGAATGGCACACAGACGTTTTCACATTTCACCATCCGAACCCCTGGCTGCAGTTTTCCATCACGAGCTTCATTTTGCTTTTGAAACCAGAACTTGATTTAATTTCACACAAATGTATTCTGTGTGTGTGTGTGTGCGCGTGTGTGTGTGTGTGTGTGTGTGTGAGACCACAGTCTCTGCAGCCTCGGGGGGGGGGGGGGGGGGACGACCACAGACTGCACACACCGAAACCCACAGACTCCAGCCCTCCATCTATCTGTCCCTCCATCCATCTATCTCACCATCGACTCTCTATCTCTCTCCCTCTTTTTTTTATTTCTGCCTCCCCCCTGCCAAGCACCTAGCAGGCCACAGACTCCAGTCCCTCCATCCATCTAGCTCCACCACCACCCCATCTCTCCCCTCATCTCCCTTCATCCTCCACCAGCATCCTTTCATCCATCCATCTCCACCTCCCCGCTGACCTCCTCGATACCTATCGTCCATCTGTCTTTGTCAAGCAGTCACAAACCCGCAGTTATTGCTCAATTACAATGGTTCTTTTTCCAATAAGACACAAAGCCAGCTTCTTCGTCGCTCGCTGTGGATTGTCTGCTGCATCCCGGCGGGATCCGAGGCTCTTTGGTAAAAAAAGCTATTATCTAGCCCTCTACCTCACGCCCTCACCTCCCACCCTCCTCAAAACCTCCAAACCCTGGCCTGTTTTCCCTTCATGCCGGTCCAGCTCCTCCTTCCCTCTCCTCCCGTCTCCAGACCTCAGACCACAGGGTTTTAATAGGAGGGTTAAGAGGTAATTCCTATCACAC
>JAXDDX010000032.1:245000-277500 GCA_034670405.1 Hoplostethus atlanticus
AAAACAAAAATAAAATAGAGAAATTCACACTAAAATATATGAAAACATATTATAAGAAATAAGAAAATAATAATAACATAAATTAAATAATAATTTTGACACATATTTTCAGACCCCTATGCTTGAAAGACACATTACACCCACAAAAAATAATTCAAAAGTCACTCAAATATAACTTACCACCTTGGGCTGTCACATTCAGAGACTTGCAACAATAAAAGCCTTTCAACTAAATATTTATTTATAAGAATGAGCATAGTCTCTTCTTAAATATCTCAGAATCAACGCCATCTCTATCTAGATTTGACGCACAACTAGTTTGGCCCCCTAACCTCTTCCCCCTCACCTTTACCCTCTAACCTTTGACCCTTACTGACACACCGCATTAAAGGGCCTTTTAACATTAAAGCGGTACATCGGCTGTCACTTTCCCCTATCAGATGTGTGATCTTAGGAGACAAGATACACATGTTGCTGCCACTCAACTTCCCGAAGGCTTTCATCCCATGGCAGAGGAGTTTGCTGTGACTTGGACCTGAATTTACAGCCTTCTTCCTCTCTGTCTCTCTGCCATTCTCTCCATTGCTGTTTCCAGCCAAAATGCCAAGCGAATGTTAAGCAAACTTTTGAGATGTTACGAAAAACAAAGTGAATAAGGTGTGTTATCGTCAACAGGGGAATAACTCTACCTTAGTGGTGTTCTTGTAAAACCTGAACTCACCTCAACCCCTCGCTCTACCGCAGACAGGATCTCCAGGCAGAAATTGCCAAAAGTTAAAAAGACGCTTCAGACAAAACATCTGCCGATACCGGTTCCAACTAAAATATACTTGACTTTGACTTACACTTAAATATGAAATATTTATTGTGACGATTGTCAGGAGAATGGGTTACACCAAAATGTCCTCCTCGCACTTTGGAAAAAGGGAGGAATTGATATTTGAGGTAAAACGGGCCACAAATCAGAGAATTACCAAAGGGAGTTTGTTATGGTGTGTCTGTTTGTGTGTCTCAGAAAAACTCCTTAACAGAATGTAACATAATTCTCCAACATTACAGAGATAGCAGTATAACATTCATCACTTAGAGGCCTTGAAGTTACAAATCAAAGCAAACATGTCCGGCATCATCATGGCGGTCTACTGGAGAGTTGCTTGTGCACAAATAATGGCTAAATATAAAACGGCCAGGTTGGAAAGAGTGATGTCTCAAAAAGATAGTTGTTGTGTGGGTGTAGGTCCATTCAGTAACACTATAAATAAAAGTAAATGGTGTATTTGTTTCCACATGTAGGCTACTGTGACACAGAAAACTGTCTTGACTTCAGCCCTAGCCCTAGCGCCTGAAGCGTTAGCTAAATAAACCTGAACAACCTGGCTTTGTTAGCTAGCTAGCCAAATTGAGCAAAGCAACCGATGTTAATGCTAAAACACAACTAGCCACTACTACCGCTAGCTACTAGCTAGCTAACATTAGCTATTGTGCAAACCAGATGTGTTAACAAGACAGCGATGGTTAGCTTACCTGATACTATTGTTATCTAGCTAACAAGCTGATATAGAGAGCCCAAGTTGACGTCACTTCTGGCCTCTGAACATGAACTTGAGCGGTTGCGTAGACCAAGGTGATATTTATTCACTGACTAACTAAGCAGAGATCCGATACAAAAACAGCATGGAAAGTAGCCACGTCTCTTCCAAGTCCTAAGTTTTGAGTCAAGTTATGTCACCTGAAAGCCCGTTATAAAAGTCCAGTTGATTTTTAAAGGTTTTTCCGGGACATTGAATGGCTAATAGCCACTGTGTGTATTCGGGAATACACACAGTGTGTACTCTCTGACCTCTCATGCTACATAGAGGCACGTCTTCCTAAAAGCCGTCTGGTGATAAACATGCAGGTCTGTGTGTGCACTGACACCTCTATTCTGTTGACCTGATGAACACACACACACACACACACATACACATACACACACACAGAGGCAAGACATTTGTGAGATTCCAAGGTGGTGTGTAAAGCGGATGGACTTGTTGAATATTATGCAGGTACAGTGTGTGTGTGTGTGTGTGTGTGTGTGTGTGTGTGTGTGTGTGTGTGTGACAAGATGGACAGACACCAATAGGATACAGACATTATGTCTGTATGTTTGGCGAGATGGAAGTAGGTAGGTAGACAAATATGTGTGTGTATGTGAGTTTGTGGGTGTGCGTGCATACATATCTGTGTGTGTGTGTGTGTGTGAGAGAGAGAGAGTGCAAAGAGAGAGAGAGCTTGCCAAAAGACCCTCATACTCATATTTGTACCAAGTCTATCACTTACTCTCTTTCCTCTCTCTCTCTCATCTTACACTTATGTGTGAAAAAGAATAGTCAGCCAAAGCAACACACTCAAACACTTACACATACACATGCACACACACACTCAACACACACACACTCAACACACACACACTCAATGCCATGTGGTTGCATTTGCACGGAAAAATATAAATGCGTACATTTAGAGAAGAGGAAAAGTACAGACAACATATGGATATGTTGCTTGTTTGTACGACAATCATCCTGTGGAGTAGTTGTAGGGGAATGGCAGGTTTTACACACACACATACACACACACACACACACACACACACACACACACACAGCGGTGATGTAAGATGCTTTACTTACAGTCTCTCCAGCAGTTTGAGGTCCTGGAAGGCTCCTCTCTCTATAACACTGATCTGGTTGTCCTCCAGATGACTAGAGAGAGAGAGAGAGAGAGACATAGAGAGAGAGAGAGAGAGAGAGAGAGGTAAGCAAGACAGAGAAAAGGGAGGACAAGACAAGAAGAACAAAAATAATCTGTTATTATCATTATTACACAAATACAGGTGCATGACGGGGAGAAAAACAACAACTATCAGCAGAAAACTGCAGAGCGGCAGAGCAACACTCTACTATCATTTATGTTCCATTGATTGTAGAACTTTTTGGGAAACCCACACAATGTGGCGGTCTGAGTGCCTTGCTCAAGGGCACCTCGATGCAAGTTGTTGAGGGAAGCGAGAGAGTTTTTCTTTCCTTTTTGTTCACATTCCCCAACCAGACTTTCCCAGCTGCTCTGTGGATTCGAACCAGGGGAAGAAATAGATAAATCTCATTTTCTGGCCGGTGCAGAAAGTGAAATCGGGCGTTAGGTGTTTGCCAGGAGACGGGATAGAGAGGGGAATTAGAGCGTCCAGAGAGGCGCTTACAGCTTTAAATTGGTTGTATAAACAAGCAATCAGTGTATCGAACAAGTTGGACCGAAATGAATCGCCCGACCGAAAGTCTAAGAAACACAGCACTTCATAAATGTCACGATCCAGCAGGCCAACACAAACAATTGACAACCCATCCCTCTTCCACCTCTCGGGGGATATCTTTCCCATTTCTCTTCTCCAAGTGTAACACAAATTCCCCCCCCCCCCGCCCCCCCCTGCTTTGTGTGTTGTCATGTTTTCAGGGCGATCTAAAGTTTTCCAGATGGGAGAGAGAGAGAGAGAGAGAGAGAGAAAGACAACATCTCCGCAGATATGTGTGTTTAGATTTTCTGTCTTAAGATGTTAAGAGTGACATCTAGGAGAGACGGAGGAAGAGAGGACCTGGACGGGAGGAAGAGAGGAGGGAGAAGGAGAGGAGGAAAGTGGAGAGAGGTGTGAGGGGAAGGAAGGAGTCAAGAAGAGGAGGAAGGTGAGAGGAGGGAGGCAGTAAAGGAAAAGGAGAGAGAAGGAGGTAGGGAGGGAGGAAAGGAGACAATAGGAAGAAGAAAACAGAACGAGGAAACAAGAGATACAGAGAGAGAAACAGACCCAGAACGACAAGACGGATGGAGTGAGAGAGATAGAAGAAGACAGGCGGAGCCGAGCCAGGCTAGAGGCGCTCTATCAAACCAGAACGCCGCCTGGCCTGCCATGTGGAGTCGGACTTGTTTTGGCATGACCCGGCGTATAAATACTCTCTCAAAGAAAATGTTTAGACGTGCGGCTGTATTTCAGCCATTAATCCACGGCTTGTCATATCAGTTAGTCAGACACACACGCACGCTGACACCATGTTGGACGCACGGGGCGAAACCTACACTGGGTTGGAGGATACCACACACACACACACACACACACACACACACACACACGTATATATAAAATGCACGTATACACAAACACTCACACAAGGATGAACACTTCGGTTTCCAATCCATCAGTTATAGACGTTATAGACAAACCTAATAGCATGTTTATTCCAGTGTGCACACACACACACACACACACACACACACACACACAAACAGGCAACCGACAATTGGAGAAAAAGTCTATTCTATCTACTAACAATTGCAAACACACACAAACACAGGCACAAATACAAGTAGATACACACACATGTTAACAGTACATAGACACACACGCTAATATGAACATAGATTCTGCTGTGCATGCAAACATGTTAAATTCATACACACACACACACACACAAGTACAAACACAATGACAATGTACGCACACACACACACACACACTCTTCATTCCAAACCATCGGTCATACGTTACAGACAACCCTAATCCGGCGTGTTTATTCCAGTATAGTGGCATTTTCTCCCTCTTGAGGAAAAAGAAATCCCATAAAGTCTGGAGCGTGCTCTAAATCAAGACGTAACTTAGAGCAACTATCACAATTTATTTGTCCAAATGAGGGATCAGCTGCACGCTGATTTATTGAATGAAGTTTATAAAGGCAAGGGTTCATAAACCAAACACATGGTGCTGGGAGTCTGGCTTGGCGCATCGTTAGGATGAGGTATTGTTTTTATATCGGTGCATATCAGGCATTAGTCATGAAGAGAGAGACAGATGGAGGGAGCGAATGTATTGATTTCATGTGTGTGGGGCCCGGCCTGATGCGTCTGATGCCACTTTTGTTCAACAGTATTAGAAAAAGCTTGCAGAGCCATATCAAAAGCAGAATGAGGTCACATTTCCTTATGGCAGACTCAGTGCATTTGGACTCTTTGAAGAAATTAAGACAATACTTCAGGGGATTTAAAGTTCACTCGAGTTCACTCGCTCACAATGGCCGAAACCACATTGACTTTTCCAGCCAAATGTTCAATATCCAGCACAAGTTTTCACCTAGATCTAGATCTGGATTTGTTTGGAATGTCCCAAATCTGCCACAATCTGGAAGGAATCTTGTGATGTGAGTGCTGCCAGCGATACTAGTGGTGAGATAGCAGTGTCTACGCTTTCAGGGAGATTATCTGCCCATCCAGATTAAGAAATACTCAGACTGCTGGATTGATTTACCAGTTTATATGCATGGGATGATCACAATCAGATTAGAGCACTTTACTGAAGTCTTGTTGACGTGCCATCACAAGGTCAGATCATTTGGAGTAGATTACTCCTATTAACAGATTATTGTGATGCATGTAAACACTGACATTCAATTTACCACGTGCTGTGTGGGGTTTACACGAGGTCAGATCATTTCAAAATAAGAGTAGATTACTCCTATTAACAGATTATTATGATGCATGTAAACACTGACATTCACCACGTGCTGTGTGGTGTTTAAACGAGGTCAGTTCATTTCAAAATAAGAGTAAATTAGTCCTATTAACAGATTATTATGTTTCAGGTAAACATAGACACTCATTGAGGTCAGATCATTTAGATCAGATCACATAAAGTACTCCTATTAACAGATTATTATGTTTCAGGTAAACATAGACACTCATTGAGGTCAGATCATTTAGATCAGATCACATAAAGTACTCCTATTAACAGATTATTAAATTGCATGTAAACAGTCATTGAGGTTACTCTGAGTTGGTTGAGGTGTTTACATGAAGTCAGATCATTTGGAATGAGAGTGAATTACTCCCATTAACAGACTATTAGGTTGCATGTAAGCGTAGACATTGAAGAACACTACAAATGTTTGTTTTTTTCGGTGGCTATTAGCCATCTTTGAGAGGAATGTTGGAAACACTAAACTGAGCACTAAACTTTCCCAGGGCTGTATGTAAGGCTAAACTGAGAGTGAACAGGAATCCAAGAGTCAGGCCACTCACTGTGTGTGTGTGTGTGGTGTGTGTGTGTGTGTGAGAGAGAGAGAGAGAGAGAGACAGAGAGAGAGAGAGCGAGAGAGAGAGAGAGAGAGATTGGATGGAGTAATAGATTGTGGAAAGGTAATGGCCCCTCATATTACCTATTATTATTACTATTACCTACTGCCCTGCAGATAAGGGTGCAAGCTTGTGTGTGTGTGTGTGTGTGTGTGTGTGTGTGTGTGTGTGTGTGTGTGTGTGTGTGTGTGCGTGTGTGTGTGTGTGTGTTTTCTCAGACCATAGTTCCCAAGCCATCTCCTCCCCATTCCTTTAAGAGATTTAGAGTAGGGAAATGTCACAGCAGTTTATCACCAACCACATGAAACAGGCTGCTGGCCCACTACACACACACACACACACACACACACAAACTGTTTCTCACAGAATCTCTTTTTCCTGTTCCTTCTCACCTCTCTCGCTCTCTCTCTCACACACACACACACACACACACACACACACACACACACACATAAGTCAAACTATTAAGTGATATAAATTCCAAAACCTACACCAGTGCTAACAAGTAAGGTAATATACAGTAATACAAATGCACTTATGAACGCAAACACACAAACACCTTACACACACACACATACACACACACACACACACACACAGCGTCTATTTCCACTCCTCTGCGTAGCTTGTGTTTGGGTGTATTTTTATCTGTTGGTCTGGTTAAAACAGAATCTCAGTGAGGAGGGAAACAGCACGCAGCCAACGGTGATTATAGTTATTACAGCCCTCACACACACACACACACACACACACACACACACACACTTTTTCTCTAATACTGAAATACTCTGCCACAGTGTGTTGCCTCACTCTGTCACACACACACTCGAGGTAGTTAAAGACCCCTTGAAGTCAATCAGGAAAGCAGAGAGGAGACGAGGAGTGAGCACAGCCTTTTAGATTGACAAGATGATAATGTTTGTATTTGTGTCATTTTGTGTTTATCCCACGATGTGTTTTTAATCTAAATTTAACTGAACGATTAGACAGACAGACAGAATATAGAAAGTTCCTATTTTGGCCAAACATCTGAACTCCTCACTGGGCGGGTGACAGCTAAATTACCTGTTTAGTTTGCAGCCATTAAAATCACCTTCTTAAGTAATTTAGCCTCTAAATAGGTCGACGGTCACTGCGGTTCAGCAGCTTCGGTCCTCTGTTGACACAAATATCAAACCATTTGGAACGGACTTGCTAAGATGGTTTGACTCGCCACTTGTTACCTCCAGTGTGTGCTGGGCCACAGGAAACGCCTCCAATAAGCTTCTTCCTGCTTGTTTAAAGCTGCACTGGGAGATTTCTCTCATTGGCAGAGCAAATGGCAGCGAGAAGTAACTGGACTGAAGAGGTTCGGCCATCTTTCTCTGAACGGAGCTCACTCTGTATTTCACTCATAAGCTTTAATACGTCACTTCCTGCGCGGCGAGAAGATTTCCCACCAGCGATCCAACCCGCGTGAAAGCGTGAACGTGACGCTCTTCTCGGCTGCGGCCCCGCTTTGTGATTCAGGCTGACAAGATGGTGTATTTTTTACATAACAATCTGCCAGTGCAGCTTTAAAGGATCTCCAGGGTCTTGTTGCTTCGTCCTGGCAGTCCAAGTCACCAACATCCAGCTATTTCATAACTCATAACAGTCAGCAGAGACATTAGGAGGCCAGTTTAACTTCATCTGCAGTTTCAGTTGCATTATGTTTCCTCTTAACGCTTAGTATTAACAATGACTCATAAGTTCTCCGTTGTAAATGTCCAGCAATTACAGCAGTAACTCCGTATTTTCCTCCGTGCATCCACACATCCACACATCCACACCACTTTCACATCTTGTGTTGCTTGTTTAACAAATCGGACTCTCGCTGCTCGTTACTGGCATGTCAGCTCGCGATTACTCTTTTATTTAACCTCGTAAATGTTCAGTAATTACGACATTCAACTCTCTGGATGGGACACTTACATTCTCTTTTGCCCTGAAATCCCTCATTACGGTGGGAAAGTTTATTTTATGGAGACGTGTTTCCCCTATAGCCATATACAGGCCTATTAGGTAAATATAGCATTGGCTTAATTGCTCCAGCATGGCAGTTTGTTTGCTAATGGCATTCCTTGTAAAGAAACAATACGGGTCACGACAAGAAGGAAGAGGATAGACACACGAGATACCATGTTGGTATTTGGGAGGTAAAACTACCTGGTGCTGCTACCAGTTTCTCTCCAGGCCTTTTGCTAAATGAATACTTCTTACCAAGTGACAGTCCGCTGTCAGCACAGATACACCGGTCAACGTGGTCAGCATCGTGACAGGCTGACAAAGAAGCAAATTAGAGGTTTCGATTTGGTTCAGGGATGATCTAAAAATACACTGTCTGGATGGAAACGTACGACTGTCCCCTGCTATCATGTTTTCACCTCTCAAAGTGGCTTCTGTCTATCTGCTCTCATCTGGTTCTCACATCGACTAAACATTGACTCAGTGTATCGACGGTTTGAAAAACATTGTGACACCAATTCTTACAAAATGACGATGGCCCTTTATAAAGCACAGCAGGGAACCCAGGCCCTTGGTTGACAGAGGTATTGAATGATGAACAATATCTTTTTTTTTTCAAAATGGATATTCAGTATTTTGGAACTCGTCAGTTGTGAATTTGTACGTGATGGAAACAGAAACCCAGAGCGAGTACAGTCGATGTACTTTCCATCTAACGACTCGGTTCGAGAATGCTGGCTTTGTTTCAGAAGTATCGAAAGAAAGAAAGAAAGAAAGAAAGAAAGAAAGAAAGAAACGCAATACTTACAGAATCCTGAGGTTTTTGACGCCAGAGAAGTCCACCTTAGTGATTCTGGTGATGTTGTTTCTGTTCAAATCCCTGCAGAGAGAGAGAGAGAGAGAGAGAGGTGAGAAATCTGACTTGTATCATTATCAACTTTCACAACTTTCAATATTATTTTTTATATAATATTGTTGCCAATGTGTCTCAATACAATGAGATTTCATCATTACAAATGCTGAAAAGCCAATGAATAACTGTGAAAACCTGCTGAGAGTGAGTGTGCATGTGTGTGTGTGTGTGTGTGTGTGTGTGTGTGTGTGTGTGTGGTGCACAGCGTGAGAATGCGCCACAGCAAATACATTCACACACACACACCAAGCAAAAATACACACACACTCCTATGAGCACAAAAGTAGATTTATGCAACACATACACACACACGCCTGCACACACACACACACACACACACACACACACACAGCTCCTGCTGCTATGAATTATTGAGAAGCAAATTTTCCAGCAAAAAAAAATTAAAAAGTGGGGTTGAAATTATTTTTTCTTTCCATCATCAGAGTTTAAAAGCTTATCATGTTTCCTGGCTGCCATTCAATCTGTTTCAACTACGGAGCGCAACGTATACACACACTGCAACATGAACCGGCTGACTGGGTGTGTGTGTATAGACTGGTTCCCTTTATATGGGTATGCTGTTTATTGAAACGCTGTCGAACTGGAGGAATTAGGGCAGGGAAAAACACACACACACACACACACACACACAAACACACACGATTTCCTTTCTTATCTCACATACACAACTCTCTCTTTCACTCTTTGTATTTCACAGTAAGCGTTCCCTCTCTCTCTCACACACACACACACACACACACACACATAAACAGGGCCTGGTTTTTCCAAGGCCGCCTGCATGTGTGTTTTTCATAATACACCTAAACATTTATAAATCTGATTTAAGACCGTATTAGGTTTCAAAAGGCTTCCCCGGGCCGCCATGGCAAGGCCCACTAATAAGAGCCATACCCCAGCCTGGGAGGAGGAAGGGTAGGGTAGTGCAGCGGGTCCCAAAGTGGGGTTCCAGGGTCCAGCGGGGGTCCCTGAGAGGGCCCCAGGGGGTCGCCGACAAAGTTCACGCAGTGAGGGAATGTATATGACGACTGTGTGATCATAGATTTCACTCTCTCCCCCGTTGTCTCCCCCTGTTGTCTCCCCTGTTGTCTCCCCCTTCAGTACGGACAGGAAGTCTGGACTAAATCACAACCAACAACAAATACCTTCTCAGAAAAACACAAATGGCGCCGTGTTTCTGTTTGAGGGATCCTGGCATGAAAAAAGTTAGACTAGATGAGGAGTGTAAATGACCACAAGCAGAAGCAAGTATATTTATATTTAATATTTTCCACTTGCCCAGTTGAGCCAGTAAGTCAGATTTCTACTCTCCCTCTAATATATTTTCACTGACACAGCAGCAAAAACGAAAATAACCACTTTTTTTTTATTGAAAACTCTTAATGTACAGCAGAAAAATGACTTAATTCATGAATCGTATAGTATAAACTGGTCCTAATAACCGTCACAACTAACCGATACAAGCTTTTCTGTAAATGCAACCGGCGGTAACATGAAAAGACTCATAATCCAGAGGGGGAGGCTGGTGAGGCGTCCGTCCATCCATCTGGCCAGTACATTAATGGGCGGTGATAAGAGGTTGTCAGCCGGCTGCTTTGCCAACATACAGAGGTGCTGCTGCTTCTCGTCATGGGCGGTGAAAGTGTGTTTGCCGTAAATGCCAGCGCCTTCAAAAAAAATAAGCCGGCCTGATCCGTCTTACTCGGAAACCGCTGAAAAGCAGGACAAACGAGGATCGAGTTATCGTCCTCGACCCGAGGAAACTGCAGCTTCCACCACGGAATGCTTTGTAATTTGAAGTAGCAGCCGCCATGTTTGCGCCACACAACTGACTCTGTGTCCAACCTGGCTCCTGAAGAATACAGGTCAACGGCAGAACAGAGAGGCAATGACAACTGGGTGAAACAGTAGGACCAGAGAGCTTTTGGGGCGCCGGTCCAACTGGGTCGCCGTCTGACCGGTGAACTGGCCGGACGGGGGGACCGGATAGTCATCTTTCACTCTTCCCCATCACTCCATCGCTCTCTCCATCGCTCTCTCTCCAGCCTTTCCTCCCTGCTCTCTATCTCTCTTTATCTTTTCACAGTCGGCCGCAATCTTTCTCCATTTCCCCCCCCCTCTCTCCTTCCCTTCATCTCTCTTCAATCTCCACTCTTTCCCAACCTTCCCTCTCTCCCGCTCTCTGCTCCTTTATCTCAATCTGCTCTTTCACAGCCAGCTTCTCTCATGTGTTCCCAGCCTTCTTCTGCACTTTCTTTTTCTCTCCCCTTTCACGGCGCTCCCCCTCTCTCCCGATCTCTCGCCCATCTTATCTTTCAACTGTTTCACAGTTGACTAAACTCTTTTTCTTCGCCTTCCTCTCATTTTCGCTCTCCCCTTAATCTCTCCTCTTTTATCTCAATCTTTCACTCTTTTACAGTCGGCGAAAAAAAAAAATCCCCGTCCTTCTCTTTCTCTCTCTCTATCCCTTCTCCTCTAATCTCTCCATCCTTATCTCCATCTTTCTTTTGTTCAAAGTGGAAACTTCTGGCCTCACCAGGGAAACCGCTCTGGAGTCAAACAAACAGTAAGGATACCGGGCCAGGTGGAGAGCATCATGAGCTAACCTGGAGCTGAGGCTACCGCCAGAGCAAAGATTTAGTCTTAGTGTATATACACAAATGAAATGGTATTAATGGACGTAAAGTAATGGGATTAAAGTACCAATGAAGAGTGAATGACATCTAGTCACTTCTGTGCGATGGACTTTATAGACTAAATTGGTTTTATCAGCCTAAAAACTGGAATGGGGAAGTAAAAATCTGATATTTTCATATAAATAAATGTGTTTCTCTATCGACAGTTGAAGACAATAGTGATCCAACCTGTTCATGAGAGCTTTTACATTTGCTGTTCTGAACACCCGGTGTCAGGAAAAATCCTCTGGTGCACAGGAAGTGATGCGTTTCACATTTCAAGCAGCAGCGACAACGATTTGTTTGGAATAAACAGAAGAAGAACTGGGTAGTTAGCGTGAGCAGCGATAGCCGCCGTGACTGAACGGACAAAGAAAAGAGCGCCACCTACAGAAACTCAAACTCCAACACAAAACAGAACAGAAAATCCACAGCAAAAGACGCCACAGTACTGGACACACTGTTTGATCTCAGTGAAGTGCAGCACAAAAATATCACCAAATATGTTGTCCAAAAAAACAGTTTAAATGGGAGTGGGAGTGTGCGTTGCATTGTGGGAAGGGCTTGGAGGATCAGCGTTGAAGGCTGCCATTTTTATGCACCTGGTGCATCGAACCTACAGTCGCCCGCCCCGCCCGGCTGTACAGCTTCACTCAGCAGAGGGTCTGACTGACCAGCTGTCGGAGCGTTAACCAGCGGCTTCAGTACGACGCTCTGCCCGCTGTTTGTTTCCATTAGACAGAGGTAAGGTGTGTGTGTGTGTGTGTGTGTGTGTGTGAGTGTGTGGGGGGGGGTTTGCGAGAAGGGATAAGATGGGAATGCAAACAGCAGGTGTTCAGGGAGTTATAATACCACACACACACACACACACACACCGCCCCACCAGACCAGTGACCCTTCTAGTCTTCTGGTGGAGACTCGGGATGGTGTGGAGGCTTATTCACTTCCAGCACAGCTTTACTGGCCGGCTGCACCAGAGAGACATGGAGGGAACGTTACACAAGATCAGGTGACAAAGACCCTCAAGGGCCCCTGGAGTGACTCGGGGGGCCGACTGGCTGACAAATGGTGAAATATTATGAAAACACACGAGTTTAAATGTTTGACAAGTCGGTCGGTTGGTTGGCCGGTCGGTCATTTTACTCTCGGTCTGTCTCGCTCTCTTTTTCTCTCCCCTTCCTCGTTCTTTCTTCTCTGAGATAAACGATAACTTTATCAATAACTGATTTTCTCTGTTCTGTTTCTATTTATCTTGAGGCCTCTCCCTCTCTCTCTCTCTCTCTCTCTCTCTCTCTCTGTCTCTCTCTCGCTCTCTCTCTGACCTTTCCTCTTTCTGCCCACTATCTCTCTCTCTCTCTCTCTCTTTTTCAGACACGGTATCCTTATCTCGCTCCACCTCCATCCTTTCCCTTTCTTTCATCCTTTGTTGTTCTCAGTCCAACGCTTCGTTTCACAATGCGTTCGCTTCCTGCCCCTGATCTCTCACACTCCTTCACTTTCCTCTTCCTACTTTCTTGCTCTCCATCCCTGCTTCCCTCTCTCTCTCTCTCTCTCTCTCTAAGATAGGTATGCTCAATTTCACTCTCAAAACCTCCCAGTTACGCCAGGAATCCTAATTGCCTTCTTCCTCTCTCTCTCTCTGAGCTCCCACTAGGACTGTCATCTGTCACCAGAGGCAGGGGGGCGGGGGAGGCAGGGAGCAAGCTGCTTCAACATTGGCATTTGGTATAGCTGCGATCGGGCCATTTCAAATGTTGGGGCAAGGTATGACATTTAGCGGCACGATGACACTTCCACCCTAAAACACTTCAACACTGGTGATGCACTTTGCCTTTCTGGGGTACATGTTGTTGTTTGGTCACGTCAAGATATTTCCAGCGCAGCTACAATGGAGTTTGATAGCAGAAGATTTGTCAGCGATCTAAATCATCAACGGTGAACGTCAGGTTTTGGTGTCAGTCCCTCAGAATCAAGAGCAAGAGCTTCTTTCTAGACTCACCGATTTGCACCAACGTTCAACAATCAGATGGTAGAAGAGGCATAGATACCAGTTTACCACCCCACCGACAGTAGCCTCAATAGACCACAATGCAATGCAGCCATAGCTTGCATCTTTGCGGATCTGTCATGTGAAGTACAACGCTCTGATTCTGAACAACCGGGCACGGCATCTCACTTTTTCATTTTTTCACAAAACTTACGACGCTCTCTGTTGTCGCTCGCTTCACCTACATGTATACAGCACAGAGGGCCCTGGCATTCTGGGATATGTAGGAAATCACTAACTGAAGTAGCAGCAGACCAGGCAGGTTGAGGGAAAGTGGATAGAAGTAAAAGGTAAATAACTACTGAATGTACTGATCAACACAGACTGAGGAGATCTAACAGTGTCAGAGTATCTGAGAGAATCCATTGCATCACTTCAGTCTCAGATGCATTGCTTTGCAGACAGACAGTTGAGAGCCCTGGATTTATTCTACTGATACATTGATGATGCATGCACATAACTGAATTAGGTTTGATCATAATACTGCAGTGAGCTGGTTGATGATGGACCTCCCACACCGGACCAGGTCAACATACTGAACTGTGTCACGTTGATCTGTTCTGGCCAGACGTTTGCACATTCTCAAGCTAGCAGGTCGCTGTGGCCCAACAGCACTAGAGAGACAATTTAGGGAAACTAGACGAGAAAGCTTGTTTGACAGGAGAGGAAAACAGATAATTGTATGAAAAGCAGATAATTGAATTCTCTAAACTGTTTGTTCTGCTTGAAAATGGCTCTAGGCAGTTATTTTAAATGTCAGCAACCCTTTTTTCAGAACAGGAGTCCCTTTCTTTTTTTTTTTTTTTAAATGGTACGTATCTCATTTGGGAATGAATGTCTTCAAATTTATTACTGGGCTTATTTGTTTTCCCCAATAAGACACCAAGACTAAACCACTACTGGAGCTACCGACCAGCATTAAGCCATTAAATCTTCCACTTTACTTTCACCTTCAGAAACAGCACATACACTAATGCAAGCCAGTCTTTTGATCTCATGCTTATCGAAAATGATAAAAAAGTCTTCAACCTATTACAGTTATTTGACTACTCGCCCTAACATTGTGTCCTGCTCCCTTCTCTCTCTCCTCTTCCTGTACTACTGTTTCCTCTCTTTCTTAGAAGTGTCTCTCTTCCTTCCTTCCTGTCTCGATGTCATTTCACATCGTATCTCTGTCTTCTCATTCTCTATCTCTCTTTGTTTTCAGCCTCTCCTCTCTCTCCTCTCTCATCACTCCACTTTCTCTCTTTCATTATAATGTGATAAATGGTAGCGAGGAAAAAAAAAATATTCCATTTCAGTTGATTTTGCTGCCAAAGCAGTGGGCAGCAATGTCAACGTTTTCATTTTTGGTTTGGTTTAGTTTAGTTTGTAGATGAAACATGGAAATTTATTATACAAAACAGTAATAAAATACACCGATGAAAGTAGAAATAATCAGACTGGAAAGAAAATCCCCCAAAAACTTAAAATGACATTTCTTTGTTGGCTTGTACGATGAACAGGGATAAAAAAAGAAAAACATGTTTTGGCCTTCATCAGGTTGAAAAAAGGACATTCAGACTGTTTTACAATTCAATTTATCCACATAATATCCGGTTTAATCTTGAATAAAAACTCCTGCATGTCATAAAAAAACAAACTCAAAAATCAAAACATGTGCTGATGGAAAGCATTAGACAGTGAGGGCCAATCAGACGTGTTCTGTCTCTACCTCCACACGACCCGGTTCTTCTGATATCTCCCGCGAGTCCGTTTACTGCTGCGCTCAATCACCGTCACACTGATGCTAATAGGAAGTGGCCTCGCTCCTCTCACAGAGCTGCTCCCTGGGAGACAGCGATCATCACTAGGAGAGTTTAGGGCGTTCACATCGCACACACACACACACACACACACACACACACACACACAGGAAGGTACGTGCACACACGAGAACACACACCCACGCACATTTATACATACACAAGAACAAGTGAGTATAAACACACACACGCTTGAGAACACGTGCACACATGAGAACAAGCAAACAGATACGCAAGGACACACACACTCACACACACACACACACACACACACACACACACACACACACAGCAGACATCTGAGCTCCAGGCTGTGAGGTGATGTGGTGTTTTTCTAAGGCTCTTATCAGGAGAAGTGGTGGTTCCCAGTGTTGGGTGGAGGTGGAGCTCTCTCTCTCTCTCGCCCGGTACTCCCTCCTTCTCTTGCCTCCAACACTTCATCTGTTCATTCCTGTCATTTATTCTGTCAAACTTTTGCTCCCTCCATCTGACCCAGTGTCAGATGAAATAGCTGGGACTGTCCTAGTGACACTCTGAGAAATCTAATATTCTTCTCTTTATTCTTTATTTTTGCCTGTGATAAAATAAAATAAAATAAAATAAAATAAAATAAAATAAAATAAAATAAATAATAAAAATTGTTTTAAATTAAATTAAATTAAATTAAATTAAATTAAATGTGTTTAACTCAAAGCTTGCTAATTCATTCATCCATCACAGCATGACCAACACATGTTTACAGACCGCCATTACAGTCAGTCCCAGTCTGATTTACCCAGCGGAGACAAACATTTCTCCAGTGCAAACATCTGCATGGAAGACAAAAGGTTTTCCTGGTGGGAATGTTTTTTTTTTACTGCTGTCACACTGACGGCAAACACACAGCAAGACACTGATCGGTCTGTCTCTCTCGCAAGAGCTTGTTTGAAGTCATTTTACAGTATGAGGCTCAGCTTTCTGCCCCTTAAAATAGACACTCTGACATTTAGCATTTTAGTTGGGATTTTTTCCTCACCACACATTTGTCACTGCAGGGAAAAAAAATGTCTCTATTTGTACAATTGCAAGCCAGCAGCTAGCTGTGCCCCTTTGTTTCAGTGAGGAATGCTAACTGGGGATGAAGGATGCATTTTCCCTTTCTCTGTCTCTTCTTCTGCCTCACTGTCTCTCTTCTCTTTCACTGTCAGTTTTCCTGTCCTTTCTCTCTCTCTCCATCTCCTTGTCTCTTTTTGTCTGTCTCTCTTTTTGTCTCCCCCTGCCACATCCTCGCTCTTTGTCCCACACAATAAAATTGGGAATATGGATCAGTCTGTTTGTTCACTCATCCATCACCCACAACATCTGCAACACTAATTGGATTTTTTTTTGCCGAAACTTTGGGGACTGAAGCATCTCAAAACTGCATCCTGGCATTTGGCGGTGAAGGTGATTGGCCCAGAAGGGGACTGCATCGTTCCCGAGGACCGATATGTTAACTCTCTCTCTCTCTCTCATATTGCCCTATTCAATTTGTATGCCTCTCAACCTCAGGAAATTCATTGTTGATGTCACTGTTAACCACGCTGTGCAGCCTTGACCACATCAGGGAGTCGCCTGCAGACATCCCTTTATTTTAGAGGTCGCGAGCCAAAAGGGTTGTGAACCAGCGCTGTGTTTGGTTAGCTCCTCTCTGTTTATAGGACTCCATTGCTTCTCTCTGGATTTACTACTGCTAAACTGTAAGTGAATTGGGGAGAGGGGGGGGAGGGCGGGGTAAGGGGGGGTGTTTGGCCGCCGAGAGGCCACTTGACAAGAACAAGGGCTCCTTCCTCAACACAGACCGAGTCAGAAAGAATGAGAGAAAAAATTAAAGAGGGGATAAGAGAATGAGAGAGGAGGAGGAGGTTATGATGAATGACATGACGTTAAAGATACAGCGAGAGACACATAAAAAGAGAGACAGACAGAGTGGGAGAGCGGGGGGAGATGGAGAGTGAGAAAAAGAGTGAGAGATATAGAAAGAGAGGTGGAGAGTGAGAAATAGAGAGAGAGAGATTTCCTGGCTCTTTTAGTTTGTTTACAGCGTTGCTAACTGCAACCTAGTGTTATGAGGCCTCTCTCTCTCTCTCTCTCTCTCTCTCTCTCTCTCTCTCTCTCTCCTCTCCCTCTCCCTCTCCCTCTCTCTCTCTCTCTCTCTCTCTCTCTCTCAGTGACCACGTTCTCCATATGCTTCCAGCTTAACATAAACAGTCTGTCACACTGAGCTTAGCTGAACATTGGGATGAGAAGGGAAAATTACAAACACATACACCGACACACACACGTGCATGTACATAAACACAAACATGCACATACACACACACACACACACACACACACAGAAAAGAAAGCCTCTGCACAAGGCATATAATGTGTTGCTTTGGTGACAGTGGCCTAACAAAACAGTGGCATAGCTTGTTAACATCAAACGATTCCAGGCATACAGCACAGACATACACACACAAACAAACACACACACACAAGCGCACACGCACACACACAAACCCAGACTGGCATTAAAATATGACACACACTCTCAGATCAGGGTCTGAGGACTTCTGTGTCGGCATGAAGTGGAGGAAGGTCATTCGTGACTTGGGCTACTTTCTCTCTGGCGTTGCCTGAATCTCCTTCTGAATCTCTCGCTGGATGTCAAAGTTTCCACCTATGATCGGTTGCAGGTTAATCTGGTGGAAGCGTGCTAATTGTGCATGCATGTCTGTGTGTGCACGTGTGTGTGCATGTGTGCGCCTAGTTGTGAGTATGCATGCGTAGGAGCGTGCCTGTGAGCAGAGGTTTTTCCTAGCCATGCGTTTACATCGCTGTGGAGGTTTGTATTCTGTGTGTGAATTTGTGTGTCTGTGCGTGCATGTGTGTGTGTGTGTGTGTGTGTGTCTGAATTTTCATAAGCATGACCGTGTGTATGTTTGCATTTTGTTTGTGTGTGTGTGTGTGTGTGCACGTGTGTGTGTGTTAACGTGGCATAGAGCCTGCTCCTTTTCCCAGAAGGGCAGTGCCCACTGTGGGTGCCAGCTGGCGGGCTTGTTTGGCGGACTGAAAGTCATTATATAGAAAGGTCAACTGACCACATGCTGGAGGCTCGATCTGACTGACGATCACCCACTGACCTAGAAGTTGGAGCCTAAATATCGGTTACCTCCACTCGTGCCATTTGGCATCCCCAAACTAAGTCAAACTCTGTAGGAAGGGCACAAAATGGTTACCACAAAACGTCCACAGATGATAGCTGTGACATTAAGGAGTCAATGTGGTCTTTATTTCTCTATAATATAGTAATAATACTCAGCTGCACCTCAGATCCATTGCATCACCATCATACCCACAATAAAAAAAACACCCTCGAGGGTATTATGGCTTTTATCAACAGCATGCGTACTGGATGAGGTTTTCTTCAAAGTAGTGTACATACACAGGAAGAAGAAATAGTTGAAAACAAGATCAAGAACAAGATTGCTAATTAGCTCCCTGGTTTCCAAGTTGGCATGGCAACCAGTAAAGCACGGCCTGCTGTGCTTCATGGGAATTATTAGCATGGCTGGAATGCATCTTCGACTGATCCGATTGGCTGAAGCTACCTGTTGCATACAACACCATGTTATTTGCACTGACTTCACAATAATGGGCAACAGCTTCAAATGAACCGGACTGAAAGGAACCGGACTGAAAGGAACCGGACTGAAAGGAACCGGACTGAAAGGAACCGGTCTGAAACTGAAGAGAACACAACAACATTTTAGTCCTCGCAGATTGTTCTGGAGCCAATCAAAGTATCGTAAATCTAAAGGAGGAGGGCTGCGTCAACACACATTAGCTGCTCCGCTACATGAATGGGTTAGCACTGTCTAAAAGAGTGCAAACGCACACACAACCACACACACACACACACACACACACACACAAACACACAGAGATTCCAATCCCACCATGGAATGCTGGTCCATAGCTGAGGGTGTGGTGGTTCGAACGTCCATCGACCAATCAACACAAAGCTTTGATAAGAGGCAGAAGCAGAGGCTGGAACGTGTGTGTGTGTATTGTTGTGATTATGTCTGTGCACACTCACACACACACACACACACACACACACATACGCAGCAGCAGCAGTTTCCTACTGTTATGTGCACCGTGGTAGGTTGGCAAGCAGAGGGGAAGTGGGAGCTGTGAAAACTCTACTGGAGAGATGCTGCTGGCAAACTATAGATGGAGGGAGGGGTAGGGAGGGGGGCAAGAGAGAGAGAGAGAGAGGGGGGGAGATGGGGGGAGAGAGAAGGCAGTGCAAAAAGTGGAGGGAAGCAAGGGTGACAGAAGAAAGGAAGGGTGAGGAAGAGGCACAGAGTGAGGGAGGGAGGAAAAGCGAGTGAGAAGAAGATAGGGAAAGATGAGAGGAAGAGAGATGGAGAGTAAAAGAGTGAAAGAGAAGGGAAGAGAAAGCAAAAGAAAGACAGAGGGAAAGTGCCAGACCAGGTTAGAGAAAGTAGAGAAGGTGTTGCTCGTAAAAAACGTGCCAAAACTTCCTCAAAGTGCAGTTAGGGAGGGAGCAGAGAAATAGGCACTTAAAATCAGAATGAGTTTGTGTAAAGTTGGCTTAGGGAGCTTGCCGCTTCCAGCCGTGAACTCATTCAACCGCACTGTGCCGTGCACGCTCACACAATCGCACACACATGCACACATGCACAAACACACACACATGCACACTCATGCGGGCAAACACGCATGCACAGATGTAAGCATACATAGTTTACACCTAGACGGAGATAACACACACAAATGCATTTCCACAAAGAAACAAACAAATGCATAGACACACACACACACACACACACACACACGCACACACACATGCACACACCACATGCACGCGCTCACACAGAAATTTCCTGACTGCAGCTCAACCAATTGAAAACCCCCAACAGAGTTTTCAGCTTTGAATTTCCCAAGGTTGCACAGCAGAACAACAGTTTAGTATTCACAGCTCTGAAAATCAACACTCCAGGGTGTGTGTGTGTGTGTGTGTGTGTGTGTGTGTGTGTGTGTGTGTGTGTGTGTGTGTCTATGCGGTCCCTGTAGGGCAGGTGTGAATTGGCCCCGGGAGAGAAAAGCCCCCATGGCTACCATTTCATTTTCCCTGGCCTCGTTAAGCCCGTTAAGGCCCCCCTCCTCCCCCCCCCTCCTCCTCCCCCAAAACCCTCCACTCAAATTAGATGCAAATGGAGTCTCAAGTGGCTTCCCAAGGAGGACATTACGGAATTGACTGGCCCGAGGTAATCGGCAAGACTGTGAGTGTGTCCGTTCAGCGGGAAGTGAACAGTTTTGCTGTTGTTAACCTTTCGAAGGGCCCTGTTTACAATTTAGAAGGAGACTGTGGCATTCAGAGACAGATTCATTCTGTGGCTGCAGCAGGTTGGCTCTGGCTGAACACCGCCCTCAGCCAGTACCTCCAGAGGTGACGGGCCTAAAGCTGGAGACTCTATTTAATAGAGACAGTAAGCAGAACTCCACTGTTATATATCATCAATCTGTGATTAGTTGTTTTGTGATGAAGTGTTGTAATTTACCAAACTATTTTTTGTGTACCCACTTTCCCTGACTTCCTACGTTTCCCAGAATGCCTTTCAACAACCCCCAGAGAACATGCCTGAACTTGTTGCGTTCAGTACTAGTAGGCGGAGAGAGGCATTTCTCCCTCCTCTGCAATTGATTTCTCCCTGTACGATTGGTGAACGTCGGTCTAGAAAGAAGAAGCGCTCGCTCTGTGATTCTGAGTGGCTGACACCAAAAACTTGATGTTTAATATCGCTGAAACATTTTCTGCCATCAAACTCCATAATAGCTGCACTGCAAATATCATCTACCAATTATCCACGGGAATAAGACCAAATGAACCACCAAACAACAAAATGCAGTTGCCTCAACGTTGCATTGCTCTGGTCATATTAGAGCATCGTTATGGAAACTCATAATGCCTGTTGCCAGTCCTAACACTGATGCTGTCCTAACAAAATACCAGTTAAACCATTATCAACAACAACTCAGACTGATGAGCTGAGAAATGATGGACTAGGTGAATCTTCAAAACAATATTCTCCTCCTCCTCTTCTCCCTGAAGGCCACGACACACAGGGAACGTCCTTTTGATAACGGTGACACCGACTCTAACAAAATGATCGATAGCGCAAAATGAAAACAAATTCTGGCATTTTTAAAGGACACTGAGATCCTCCAGAATGGATCCTCCATATTCTAGAGCTACTCCATGATAAAGTGAAGTAGTTTCCCCCCCCCCAAATTGACATATAACCTTTGGAAAACCAACACTTCATTTTGAGGCAGTGCAGATGAGCGAGTATAACCAACAGTAGATTTTCATGACATTTTTGGTCCTCCGTTATCTACATGGATTTCGTTTTCCGGCTGTTGATCCCCAATCCCCGCTCGGGACAATATTGCTCATCTCTCTTGCCTAAAAAGTTTCCCATCTGTCATAACCTTTAAAACTGGAATCTCATCCATTTTAATGTTTCCCATCTCTAACTCCCTCTCACTCATATATCTGGAGAGAGAGAGAGAGAGAGAGAGAGAGAGAGAGAGAGAGGGAGAAAAAAAAAGGGAAACTGTTGGCCAAAGTCACAGCTGAAACATTGACCTGGATAAATCAGGGAAACATAAACACATAGTTTCTGGAGCGAGGGTTGGGGGGCGCGGGGGGGGCGCGGGGGGGGTGCTGCTACCCCAGATATTCCACCCCGGGGACCCCAGCGAGAGGCAGGGGACCCCCTTATCCCACCTCCCCATCACAGCCCGCTCTAATTATTTATTTTCCTAGGGTGTAAATGTCTTGGGGGGATTGCTGTGTAAAAGCCAACAGGTCCTGGAAGGTCACAACAGCCCTGTGGGGTGGAGGAGGTGTGGGGTTTGTGGCTCGCTCGCACACACACACACACACACACACACACACACACACACACACACACACACCGAGAAGCACAATCGCACTCATGAATGCATACATGCACGCGCACAGACACAAAAACGTCCGCCTGCACAGACATACGCACACGAAAGTACACATGCACGCACACATGCCAATCACTTGTTTATATGCCCCATAGCCCCACCGCCCCCCAACACACACACACACACACACACACACACACACACACTCTCTCTCTCTCTCTCCCTTGCTAGCCTCCTGATTGTATTTGTTGTCTCAGGGTTAGGTCTGTTGTTGATCCCCTGCGGGGCTTTAAGCTGCTCCGTTATCACGCGTAATGGCTTCCATACCTTTACAGCATAGGTAGGTGTGTGTGTGTGTGTGTGTGTGTGTGTGTGTGTGTGTGTGGTTGCACGCATGCATACGTGTCAAGATCAGGCTAGAGGTGGCAACAGGGATCTTAGGAGGTCTCTGCCATAGGAATGAATGCCATTTCAAGTTGAATCCCACCAGGTTGATTTGGTTGAGGCACTAAATACAAAGAAACTCATTTATTGTGTTTAAAAAAAGCCACTCAGGAATGAAAGGGGAATTTTCACACAACCGCCGTCTATCATTTCTTACACCAATTACTTAGATTCAGCCTTCTGTCTTCGGTATTCAGCACTGCTTCTTCTACACTTTCTCTTTGACTATTCTGCCTTGAAAAACTTGAATGACCTTCCAGTTTCCTTTGACTATTATCTCACAGCTCATTTCGGAGGACTGAAACTGTTGGATGGGTGACTGGTGCTTTCTGGGGTCATTTCATGCACACCAGCAATTCATTGAACAATCCAGTGTGAGTGTGTTTGTAACTTTTCCCTCTGCACCAACTGGTTGTTTTACATTTACAGGTAATAGTGGTGTGATCGAGGGTGTGAGGAGGATCAGCCTCATTGCCCCTAAAAGTTTGAACAGTACATCCAACCTCCTCAACCATCACTAGTACCATGATGTAGTGGAGGGTAAACCCGCCTGGACTCACTTCACCCGGCTTTCTATGTGGGGAAGAGTTGACCAAACTTTAATGTCTGATTTAAGTTCAATTCATAGCATTACATCATCATAACTTGCTGGATAGTACCAAACTGATGTAAGGTGTCCAGTATGAAGAAAGGTATTTCAAGGGAAAATCTATCTGAATGCTTTTCTAAAAAATATAATAGATTTTTTTTTTTTTGCCTTATGACAGTTTACACATTTCTTTTATTTACCACGTGGCCTGATGATAAAAAGCAGATGCAATAATAGCATTAACGGTTGAGACAGCCTGAATTGCCAATCTATTGATCCTCGTTAATGAAAAGCGGCGGTGAATGTGGCAACGCTGGCGACTGGAGGAAACTCAACTAACTGGAGTATTTTTAACAGTATAGTTTAAAAGTACTTTGAAAACTGATTATCCATCACCTCTGGAAATGCAGCCCTTATGAAAAACAACTACATCCTATATTAAATTGTATATGGATACTATACAAATTCCCCTATAGGAATATTATAGTGATACCATAGAAGATTAAAAAAAAAAAAACACCAGGTACCATAAGGTCACTATAAACTGACTATAGACAGAAGGTAAAAGTACAGATGATGAGAGAAAAATAAGATTAATCTGAACTGTAATAAAAAACACACTTACAGGCGCTCGGTGTTCCTTGGTATTCCTTTGGGCACGGTCCTAAACCCCTGACCCTGGCAGTCCACATGAGACCCGGAGCAGCTGCACTTGTGTGGACATCCATCCACCGACGCAGCGCACAGCAGCAACCCGAAAACCAGAGCCCAAACCCGGCGTAGCGCAGCCCGCTTCCCCGGTCCGGTCGGAGGCATGATATCCGCCAAAAACAAACCCCGTCAAATCAAAGATAAGTGAAACTCCGCGGGGAAAACGAAATGTTGTGGAAGTAAGGATCCGGGATAAAAGTGCGTATGTTGAAACGAGAGAAAAAAAAGTGATGGAAATGTGAAACGGAGAGCCGAAATCAAATTAAGTTCGCTGTTGCAGAAGTTCACCAAAGTTTCCCCACAAGAAAATCGATCAGGCAGGATCTCCCTCAGACGCTCCACGGTCCCCTTGCCATTGAAGAAAAGGGAAGAAAAGGGAAGAAAGGGAAGAAAATCAGGATTTGGCTGTCAAACTTGCAGAGGGAAACTTTTCTTTCTAAAAAACTCAAGCCGTGCGTCACTCAACTAGGTGCGTAAAAGTCTCCCCAAAAAGTCCCCCATTCAAAAACTCCCCAAAAAAGAAGTTATCACCCTGACACCAAGGTAAAAAAAAAAAGAAAAAACAGTTCAGTTGTGGCGTA
The DNA here is from genome assembly GCA_034670405.1 of Hoplostethus atlanticus. Classification (NCBI taxonomy): domain Eukaryota; kingdom Metazoa; phylum Chordata; class Actinopteri; order Trachichthyiformes; family Trachichthyidae; genus Hoplostethus; species Hoplostethus atlanticus. Next base: position 269,910 of record JAXDDX010000032.1, read on the forward strand.
ATCTCCTTCCAGGGAACATTACTCCACCGCCAAGCAATAAAAAGTCAGAGTTGTTGTAATCAGAAAAAGTTGAGAGAGCGGAGGCGCAACACAGACTGGTACGCCTGGCGGTTGTGAGAATGAGGCAGACAGATTTGTACTTTGGTCTCCCCCAAAATCCTCTCCCTCTCTCTCTCTCTCTCTCTCTCTCTCTCTCTCTCTCTCTCTCTCTCTCGCACTCTCTCCCTGTTGATGTCACCAGAGCGAGCTCTACCAACTTTCACTGGTCCCTTATCTTCCCAGCACAAAAACACTGCTCTGCTGTATAAACTAAACTACTTTCCCACACAGAGGAATACAACTCTACACTTTCAGTCAAGTCTTTTTTTCCACAGCTCCTTTTTTCATGGGTCATACATTCCTCGTGGTCTACTGTGTTATCTATGTGGATTTTGACTCATGTCTTTTGCAGACAGATGAGGCCAGTTCCTATCCTCTTGTCCCTGTGGAGCCTCTTTGTGTCAACTTGAATCCTTATTATTTAATGCTTGTCATCAACAGTCAGTCAGACAGGTCAATCAGACAATTAAACATAATTTATTTTCATTTTCTATTACTGTGGTAAATGCCGTTGACTCATTGGCAGCCATAGGTGGTCTGCAATGAATCAATCCAACATCATCTTGGATTAAAGCCTTTTTTTTTCAAGTTGTTAAGACTTGAAGAAGAGATATAAGATCACTGGTGAGACCATAAAGTTTAATATATGAGGCAAACTGGTCTTGGATTAACGTTTCTTCAGTGCAAGCCTATGTTATCTGGTGATGAGCACATGTCCTCCTGGGGGTGGAGTCAGTCGTGCAGCAAATCTGTGATAAGTGTGACTTCTACCCGTTGCATCCGTCGTATCTCCCTCAGTGCGGATCCTTTCTAAGTAGTGGAGTATCTTCTGCACGTTGCAGTAGTGCTGCTGCCCTCTATTGGTGGAGAAGTGATCTGACTCGGATTGATCAATTCACTTCATAAAAATAATTTCACTTCCCATTAAATCAGCTGGCTTTAAATAATATCAGTTCATATGGGAAATGTTCCAAATGTGAGAAGGTTTTTTTCCTCTGAAATGTTCCGGTCTGTAATGAACAGTGGAGAGTGCATGAATATTTTAGGGCCCGGGACCCAAACTGAGTAAATTCACTCTCTTATTCTGAGAGCCAGGCTAATTGAAACATCCATTCTCCTGACATGTGCAGACAGACTTGTGACCAGTTTCATATGTGACCACTTTATGCACGGAGAGCTCTCTATCATAATGAATTATGAACAGTACTCCTTGTTTAATTTCAGTGCTCATTTAATGGCTTGCCTGTTTTTTTTTTTGAGCATGTATTTTTTTGCTTCACTCTCTCATGCTTCTGCACATTCACACCTGAGAGCGCCGCCTGTTTTCACTGTCAGCATCCATGCAGCTGAACTGGATCAGTTTGAGTGCCTTGCTCAAGGGGCACATTGACAGTGTTGCTGAGGAATCGTAGAGTTTGGGCGTCCAGATATTCCCAGCTGGTCCGGACATTTGAAAAGTGACATTACAATTAGGACTTGGGGGTTCAAGACTGGAGAGGAACTGAACTGGAGGAGGAGCTATAGGATTCATATCATACTATTTGAAGAGTTGCTTTCCAAAGCACTATATCCATTTTGAAGTTTATTGTTTAATGTTATATAGGATCAAAATATACAGATTTTCCTTTTGATGAGTTTGATATCCACACACCCTCAGGCCCGTTGTGTCACGTCCCCATCAAAAGCACACGCAAGGCCAATGCATGGAAGTCAGCAGTAGAGAGACCATAAGGGATAACGGGCATGCTGTTCCAAAATGTTTTCCCAAATCCAATTTGAAAAAGAAATGCTTCCATTATCATCATTATCACTAAACTGTTATCATTAGTTAGTTAGTTGAATTAGTTACTGTCCTTCAAAAGTGTAATAAGTCAGATTTGTACTGCCCCATCTGCAGGGTTACTGATCAATACCAATGATCAATGGTTTGGAACAAAAGCTCCCCGCCGTTCTGCTGTACAAAGCAGTAACTGAAACTCAGTTTAGCCCTCAGTTTTGTACAAAACTGAACTAGTATTTATTATTTAATAGCATTTTTAGGGAATATAATCTTTGTTTTTCATGAAAGCAAAACACACATTTGACTTTTAAAACACAAAAAGTAATTTCTGCTGTTTGACTTTGCAGGGCAGCGGTGGAATTTCAAGGCAGTCCTCAATCTCAACGCTATTGCAGCACATTTCATTCTCATTTCATTCTCATTCATTTCAAAACAGCAAATGACGAAGCGAAGCAGCATTACTACTCCTGTGTTCTGCTCGGTGATATAAGACCTCCTCTCTAGTTTCTGTTGGATCTCTGCTCTGATTATCAAGGCCTCTGTTGTGAAAATGTGACTCTTGTTTGCGTCAGTTACAAACCACCGTGAAGCTGCGCCAGAGACCTGTCGATGTTGCAGCAATATCCTTGGTCGCCAAAATAAAAAAAAAGTATAATTTCTTTTAATTTCATGCAATCAATCATGTTGTAAGTGGAGTTGTCACTGCTGCTTCGAACGGTGGAACCCCAACCCAAACTCTGCATTTGTTCCAGTGACAGCCCAATTACCAAGTCTGTTGTGGAGGGTTGTGTTGTTGGGATATTTGTGTCTACGCCAGCCTTGTGGGTTGATGTCTCTGTCTGTCTCTGTCTGATTCTGTCTGTTTCTGTCTGATTCTGTCTGTCTCTGTCTGTCTGTTTCTGTCTGTCTCTGTCTGTCTCTGTCTGTTTCTGTCTGATTCTGTCTGTTTCTGTCTGTCTCTGTCTGTTTCTGTCTGTCTCTGTCTGTCTCTGTCTGTTTCTGTCTGTTTCTGTCTGTCTCTGTCTGATTCTGTCTGATTCTGTCTCTGTCTGTCTCTGTCTGTTTCTGTCTGTCTCTGTCTGTTTCTGTCTGTCTCTGTCTGTCTCTGTCTGTTTCTGTCTGTCTGTTTCTGTCTGTCTCTGTCTGTCTCTGTCTGTTTCTGTCTGATTCTGTCTGTTTCTGTCTGTCTCTGTCTGTTTCTGTCTGTCTCTGTCTGTTTCTGTCTGTCTCTGTCTGTTTCTGTCTGTCTGTCTCTGTCTGATTCTGTCTGTCTCTGTCTGTCTCTGTCTGTTTCTGTCTGTCTCTGTCTGATTCTGTCTGTCTCTGTCTGATTCTGTCTGTCTCTGTCTGATCTGTCTGTCTCTGTCTGTCTCTGTCTGTCTCTGTCTGTTCTGTCTGTTCTGTCTGATTCTGTCTGTCTGTCTCTGTCTGTCTCTGTCTGATTCTGTCTGTCTCTGTCTGTCTCTGTCTGTCTTCTGTCTGTCTCTGTCTGATTCTGTCTGTCTGTCTCTGTCTGTCTCTGTCTGTTTCTGTCTGTCTCTGTCTGTTTCTGTCTGTCTCTGTCTGTCTCTGTCTGATCTCTGTCTGTCTCTGTCTGTTTCTGTCTGTCTGTCTCTGTCTGTTCTCTGTCTGTCTGTCTCTGTCTGATTCTGTCTGTCTCTGTCTGATTCTGTCTGTCTCTGTCTGTTCTGTCTGTCTCTGTCTGTTTCTGTCTGTCTCTGTCTGATTCTGTCTGTCTCTCTGTCTGTCTCTGTCTGTCTCTGTCTGTCTCTGTCTGCTTCTGTCTGTCTCTGTCTGATTCTGTCTGTCTGTCTCTGTCTGTCTCTGTCTGATTCTGTCTGTCTGTCTCTGTCTGATTCTGTCTGTCTGTTTCTGTCTGTCTCTGTCTGTCTCTGTCTGTTTCTGTCTGTCTGTTTCTGTCTGATTCTGTCTGTCTCTGCCTGTTTCTGTCTGTTTCTGTCTGTCTCTGTCTGTCTCTGTCTGATTCTGTCTGTCTGTCTCTGTCTGTTTCTGTCTGTCTCTGTCTGTTTCTGTCTGTCTCTGTCTGATTCTGTCTGTCTGGTTCTGTCTGTCTCTGTCTGGTTCTGTCTGTCTCTGTCTGGTTCTGTCTGTCTCTGTCTGATTCTGTCTGTCTGTCTCTGTCTGTTTCTGTCTGTCTATGTCTGATTCTGTCTGTCTGGTTCTGTCTGTCTCTGTCTGGTTCTGTCTGTCTCTGTCTGGTTCTGTCTGTTTCTGTCTGATTCTGTCTGTCTGTTCTGTCTGTCTCTGTCTGATTCTGTCTGTCTGTTTCTGTCTGTCTCTGTCTGATTCTGTCTGTCTGTTTCTGTCTGTCTCTGTCTGGTTCTGTCTGTCTCTGTCTGATTCTGTCTGTCTGTCTCTGTCTGTCTGTCTGATTCTGTCTGTCTCTGTCTGTCTCTGTCTGTTTCTGTCTGTCTCTGTCTGTTTCTGTCTGTCTGTCTCTGTCTGATTCTGTCTGTTTCTGTCTGTCTCTGTCTGTTTCTGTCTGTCTCTGTCTGTCTCTGTCTGATTCTGTCTGTCTGTCTCTGTCTGATTCTGTGTGTCTGATTCTGTCTGTCTCTGTCTGTCTCTGTCTGTCTGATTCTGTCTGTCTCTGTCTGTTTCTGTCTGTCTGTCTCTGTCTGATTCTGTCTGTCTCTGTCTGTCTGATTCTGTCTGTCTCTGTCTGTTTCTGTCTGTCTCTGTCTGTTTCTGTCTGTCTCTGTCTGTCTCTGTCTGTTTCTGTCTGTCTCTGTCTGTTTCTGTCTTTCCTGTCACTTTTCCTCTGTGAACAATCAAACAAAGCAGAATCAAAATAATCTAAAAAAAAAAGACGTGACATTGCACACTTGCAAAGTTGTGAGATACAATATATTTAAGGTGCCTTTTGTATGTGTGTGTGTGTGTGTGTGTGTGTGTTTTGCTAAACAGACTCTTTTCTATCTTCTTCTGTCTTTCAATCGTTATTGCTCTTCAACATTGAGTCAACACAGAGAAAGAAAAGGGCAAAAAAAAGAACCTGAACCTGTCTGTGTTTCTGTATCATTGTACACACAAAGGTCATGTATTTCCACATGCTCTTTGTCTGTTTCACTCGTTCTCTGTTTGTCCTTTTGATTTGATTGAGTTCAAGTCACTTGAATTCAATAAACTTTATAATCTTTATAATATACGTGTTGTATTTAGACGTCTTATTGCCAAAGTGTCTAAATAAAATGGGAATTCATCAAAAGGAAAGAGAATAACATTACGAGTCATTCACCCACCCCCTCTCTCTTTCTCTCTCTCTCTCTCTCTCTCTCTCTCTCTCTCTCTCATCCCCAGTAGTCTGCAGTAGGTTAGTGAGGGGGACAGCAGGGCATGTGGCTAAGCTGTGAACCATGTGTGAGAACTTTTATTGACACACACCCAGGGTGAAGAATGCATAAATTAGGTGTGTGTGTGTGTGTGTCTCTCTCTCCTTTTCTTTTTCTCTCTGTCTCTCTCCCTCTCTCATTTCTCTCCCTCGCCCACTCTCCCTCTCTGTCTTTGTGTCTTTTGGAAGTTAATCAAAGTCGCTCTCATTCAAAAGCTCCTCTTACCACTGAAGAAAAAGAAACTTATTTTCTATCCATCCATCAAGGTCCATTTTCTTGTCGTTTATCCAGGACAGAGCTGTGGAATTCCAAGGTGCCCCCGTGCATGCTGGGAGATGTAGTCCCCCCCAGGGTGTCCTGGCTGTACCCCGGGGTCTCCTCCCAGTCGGCCATGCCTGGCACCCGAGGGAGCGGAAAGGGAGACCAGCCTCCCTGGGGAGAAACCATCATCTCTTTCAGCCACTACCCAGGAAGAACGACCGGTAAATCAAGAGCTTTGCTTTTTGGCTGAGCTCTGTCTTCTCCACCGCGGTCTGATAGGACACCTCCATTACTGCAGCTGCTGCACCCAATCAGCGATCAATAACATGATCCCTTTTTGTGGTTCTTAAAGAATCTCAGGTCTCAGATTTGGAAGTCTGATGTAAATGTAACCTGAAAACGTTCAGTTCTGCTGTAGCGCCTCACGTTTCTCTCCTTCACCCACGTTTCAAAATCTTTCTCTTTCTCCCTTCGTTTTCCTACATATGACACACACAGACACACACACACCTACACACACACAAACACACACACACACACACACACACACAAACACACACATACACACACAAACACACACACACACACACACGTCACACGCACACACACACACACACGGTGTGTAAGCAGTAAGATCAAGGATCACTCAGTCCGCCCGCCTCATCTGTTGCTTCTCTCTCTCTCTCTCTCTCTCTCTCTCTCTCTCTCTCTCTCACATACACACAATAGCAATAGTGTATGATGAATAAACATGATTGATGACATGCGTTATTGCACCATCATCAAAGTGAAACAAGTTGCATTGAAGATATTGTCATATTCCAGTCAGTGTATTGGGTAGTCACAGCTCTTCCTGTAACACTGGATGTTGTAAGAGGCTCCAGTTTGTTTTTTCTAGTACAGTTCAGACATTTGCCTCACCCTCTAATCTTAAATGGTTTACAAAAGTCTCTTCGCTAAAAGAAGAGTTGGATTTTAACTGCATCAGGTCTCAATGACAATTAAGATCTGCTTCATCTTCCTCCATGAAAGAGACAGTAAGTTAGATCATCATGGACACAGTGAGACAGAAAAACCTGGACAGAGAAACACACCGTGAAAAGAGTGGGCTCCAACATCAGTTAGGGTCAAAGGTCGTAACCCTGTGAGTGAACCAATCAGCATTCAGCTCCAGGTTGGCATGTAATGAATGAGTGTGTGTATGTGTGTGTGTGTGTGTGTGTGCAGTGAATAACTATGAGGAAGACAAAAAAACTAATACATCTAAATCTATAAAAAGTAGAGAATATTCTGGAAGAAAAAAAAAGGTTTTGTGGAAACATCTGGTGTTGTTTTGGCTCCATGTGCTTGTCCACCAAGTGAATGGAGCAGAGAGAAACATCATTTGAGAGAAAGACTGTGTGTGTGTGTGTGTGTGTGTGTGAGAGAGTGAGAGATAGAAAGGGGAGGAAATAGCAGAAAGAAAAATGGAGATGGAGGAGAGTGAGGAAAGAGAGAGGAGCGAGGGATGAAGAGAGAGAAAGACCCACCGCTAAAAAGGACAAATGTTTCTCTGAATTCCCACAACAATCTGGTAACGGTTTCCATCTCTTGCTCTCTCCTCGTGCCTTTCCTGTTGTCTCTCTTTCTTTGGGAGTTTGGCCGGTTGGTTAACTTACCTGTTAACCGATGAGAGCATGGACACCAAAACAATCCAAATCAAGATGGATCATCTGCTCTGGTGCTCCATGTTAGACTCACCATGCTACATGTGAGATGTAGCATGGTGAGTGGTAGTAGGCGACAAGCATTATCCAGTAGTTAGTAGTATGTAGTTGTATTATTTGGTCTGCAGATTATCATTTTAAAATTAAATATCGTTAACTCAATATAAGCTACGTTTTAGAACGTTTTCAGGTGAGCAACCACCACGTATCCATCCACTGCGCAGTGACTGTCATTTTCACTTCCAATGGAAACAAGGAAAGTAGTCCCTGCTGGTTCATATTCTGTGTGAGTTTGACCAGTCTACCAGACAGTTGTTATTTTCTCACTTTTGAGATGATGCTAGTCGCCTACTATCAGTGTGTATATAGTGTCTTAGTGTCTATAGTGTATG
>JAXDDX010000032.1:285000-300000 GCA_034670405.1 Hoplostethus atlanticus
GGAAGTATTTAGTGTGAAACTATGGAGAGAGGTGGATGGATGGATGAACAGATGGATGGACAGATAGAAGGAAGGAAAGGCGGGTGGATGGATGGATGGAGAGATAGATGGATGGATGGATGAATGGAGGGAAGGGGAGGGAGGATTTGGCCTGTGTTGGTATTTGTTCATCTGTGTGGATGCCTTCTCTTCGTCTGTAAAACGATTTTAACAAGCCAGTTTGGTTATCAAGCTTTAGAACTAGATTAGACCTGACAGACTGACGGATGATGGATGGATGGATGGATGGATGGATGGATGGATGGATAGATAAAGAGGGGAAAGGAAGTCCAGCTCGCTGAGGATAAAACAAGGAGATGGGGTGGATTGCATGTGAGATGGGAGAAGGCTAAGGTAGGATCGGAAGGGTGGATGGACGGGTGGAGGAATGGAGGAAGAGGGGATGAAGGAGATTGAAAGAGGGATAGGGCTGATCAGATAAAGCGAACGAAAAGATGAAAATATCGAAAAACAGAAGGAAGGAATAAGGAAGAGAGGATTGCAAGAGTCTGAGGGGACTGTACAAACACTAGGCTGAGAGAGAGGGATGAAGGGATGCATGAAGGGATGAGGAGGATAGAGGATGAATGGGGAGGGACTGAGGCAGAGTAACCTCTCATGACTGGAGACTTAGAGGGTTTTGCAGCAGTTTGAAACAGTTTGAGGCGCGTGGATACAGCAGCATCCAATCATACGGTAAGCTTTTATTATTCTGTTTGGAGACATCTTTGCTCCATTATGAAGTGGAGGGAGAGACTACGACCTGGGTCAAAGGTCAAACCTGCAATATAGTGAGTACATGGGACGTGCCACCACACAATGAGCCTCAACCTTATTTCTCATGACTCTTAAAGGTCCTACAAACGAGACCATCGGCAACAAGACCGGCCTCTGACGGTAGAGGCCGGGTCGGATTTTGCGGGAAATCTGCTGGATTGTTTTTATGGCACAAAACAGGAAGAGGGCGCTGTTCTTCCAGTGCAACCGGAGCCACAGATTTCAGAGATGAAAAGTGAAAAGCCGATGGAAAAACATGTTTATCCTTTTCAGTAAAATGAAAGAGAACGCGGTTTATAGGAAATGTGGTCTTAGTATTGAGAAACAACACCAGTGGCGTCAGATTGAGGCTACCAATCATCTCAACCACGCTCTCATTTGCTCTTGTCACACCAAGGTATCACAAGTAGTTCAACAGTGATGTATTGATGTTTGGAAATGCTACACCTTTAAATTACAGAGCTCAAATGTTACCCTTAGTGGTGTGTATCACTAGCATCATTCTTCTGTTCCTCCTTCTGCCATCTAACATCTAAACAGAGAATCGTGTGACTTTTCATTTGTGATATTTTGTTATGACGATTCTAATTGTGTAATCAATCATACCTCCGTAAGCCCGCCTCTCCGTCCCTCGTGTTTTTAATTCCCTCCATAAATGGGATGGAAACATCAGAGGCAGCTGTTTTTGAAAGTGACACTATTGCCAAGCTGGCGAGAACAAGGCAGATATCTGATTTCTGTATTGATTTATTTTGTAGACACGTTGCAGGTCTTTTGCCTGAACACTGCAAAAGATGCCTCTGTGTACTGGATGTGTGTGTAGAGACGTTCAGAGTGGAGAAGGAGTTTAGTTGGTTAACATCATATGAAGAAGAATACCAACCTCTTGTTTTGGGAATTATCAGTACGCTCACTTCTGTTATTATATAGATGAAATATATATATCAAAGTTCATCCAGTTCCCCTTAACAGGACTTCCACCTTCCCAACTAACACCAGAAAACTGGACATGCATGCACACACACACACACACACACACACACACACTTCCTCTTATTGCGTTGTGTTGATGGTCCAATCTTTGAGTTCTTAGAAGATGACTCAACACTTTTGCTCACAAAATAATTGCTGGCATGAAAATAAAACTCCACCGTGTATTATTGAAGTTTGCTTCCATCTTAGTAACTAATATCTTAATATAGCAGCAGGTTAGAAGATAGAAGTTGTGCTTTTAAAAAGAAATTGCATTGAATGAAAATTGATACACATATATGATGTTATATGTTCGTCGTAGTTCCCGGAATAAAAACGTCGTTTCTAAATGTGTAACTTATTAGGAACCACAGACGCTCAATAACAGCGTCTCTTCTTCTCCTGCCAAAATTAGATCAATGATACTATTAAACATTAATAGAGACGCTCGAGTCGCGGAGTCGATCGAGGAAGTGATGGAATTCATGCACGTCCTACCGGTGGTGTGCTGAAGGTGAGGGTGTCGGGGTGTTTGTTTAAGACCGAGAGGGGGCGAGAGAGAATGTGTGTGTGTGTGTGTGTGTGTGTGTGTGTGTGTGTGTGTGTGTGTGTGTGTGTGTGTGTGTGTGTGTGTGTGTGTGTGTGTGTTGGGGGGGGGGGTGAGAAAGAGAGAGTGAGGGGGCAAATAACCAGAATTATTACCCAAAAGTGAGTGGGAGACGCTAAATAACCAGCGTTCATTTGACAGCGAAGGGGAAAACCTCTTTTGAAAGTGGCTTATTAGATTTCACTGTACTTTGCTTTTAAAAGCCAGGAGGACTAAATTATACGTTTCAGAGCGCTGTTAGCAAAAAATTCTGCCTCGAGTAGCAAAAGGAAAGACGTTTGTCTCAACTGTGGAGTGGCCGGCTATTCATTTTGAGCAGAAACCCATGTAATTTACTGCCTTCCCAAGCACAATGTAAACTAAATTACGGGTTGTAATACAATGCATGGCTTACGTTGATAACAAGGCTGTTTGACTGTACGGGAAAGAGGCAGAGGCTTGGCCCGGGCACACACACACACACACACACACACACACACACACACACACAAGTCATTATCAAGTTTAAAATGGCTGTAAACTTTACCCTGAATTTCTACGAAGGTTTGATTCAGCGATAATCTTGGGATTAGTTTATTGAAGGATGGAGAAGTCAGGACTTTAAAGTTTCAACACAACTCAAAGACATTTGTTAAAATTGTTTAAGCTCCAAGGGAAGAAAAAAAAAAAAGAAAAAGTTTACGTTGCCTCGCCTGGGCCCTCGATTTCCTTTCCCAGGATATTAATGAGGAAATGACACACACTTGTAAAGAAAGAAAGAAAGCGAAGGAAAAGGGAGAAAAGAGAGAGAGGGAGCGAGAGATGGAAGTTTCGGCGGGATGAGGGTCGGTGATTAATCCCGCTTTGAGTCGACTCCGCCGGGAATTCCATCAAACGGAGAAAAGGGGATTTTAATTGCCGTTCCCTCCACGTTTCCCAAAACGCTTACCTACCTCCCCCCCCTTCCTTTCCTCCCCCTCCACAGTCCTGGTGAGGGGGTCGCCCTGGAATCCGGCAGGCCTCCCACCACACACACACACACACACGCACACACACACACACACACACGCACACGCACAGACCTGGAATTACTTTCAGATGTGGAGTGAAGGCTAAGGTAGGTGGGGGGTGCTGTGTGTGTGTGTGTGTGTGTGTGTGTGTGTGTGTGTGTGTGTACTTAAAGTGCCACCTCTGCCTGTGTGTGTTTCCTTATTTATTTGGTAATGTGTTTTTAAATGTGAGTGTGTATAGCTGTCACATCTGTTTGTGCTGAAGACGTTCCACCTGCATCCTCAACGTGCAGCTCAACGTTTTCCAGTCCGGTCCCATCAGACTCCGTGTGTTGACACAACAAGGTCGGACCCTCTAAGGTTGTATAGCTTGATACTACAGTCATCTGAATGGATGTATAGTATATCCACTTGTATAGTACATCCACATCTGGAGGATGTGTTCAGTCCCTCTACTGTAGTGGTTCTGAAAGTGTCGCCTGGGGACCCGTCAGAGGTCCTTGAAGGAAACCCTGCGGTCCCCTAATAAAAATGAAGAATTGTTTCATTTCAGTATTATTTCATCTACCAGTTAGCACCATGACACGCTGCACTATAATGTATATATTTGGGGGTCCTGAGCCAAGAGCTCCTCCGTTTGCTGTTTTACACAGTTAGATATCCTTAACTTGTCGTGTTCAATGCGTTCCATGAGTTAGTCATTTCCTACATTTCCCAGAATGACTTGCCAACCACCGGAGAAGGGGCGTGAACTTGTTGCTTTCAATCAGAGGTGGTTGTATGGACACATGAATACAGCTGGCTAGCCAACTAGTTCGTTAAACACTGGGGTGTGTCTACGATTGATACTCAAAACACAACATGTCTTGTGGCTGCATTGCATTCTGGTCTATTGAGGCTACTGTATATTATGACGTGGGAAAACTAGCTAACAAGAGGAAAACGTTTCTCATTTCATTGCGACTTTAAAGGTAAAGTGTGGGGGATAACTTTCTAGTAAAAAGTTCATGCCAGCCCACAACATCGCTACGATTCCAGTGACAACACATTTAAACCAAAGTCCTTTTTACCGCATGGGGTAATACTGGGTTGTTGTTTTTTTAATACTTGGTTCATTTTTACTGCAGTAATAACTCGGGATGAATCCATGAAGGAGAGCTTCTGCAACGGCTACAAATCTCCACATTATCAAACACTTCCATCTCTCTGAGTTACATGTAAACACGGCGGTACACACATAAACACTATTACTTTCCCTGTCCTTCTTTCATATATGTTTCAACATGGAGACGCTATCACTTACACTCTGTTCCTGCGAACATCAACAGACAAGATGTTATCCTCCCGCCGCCCTCCCAAGGTGCAGATAGCGAAACAATAACCTGCTGGTACAGTGAACCCCTTAAAATAGCTCTTAAAAAGACTTTAACAAGGCCCATATGATGTCGAGTGTGTGTATGTGTGTGTGTGTGAGTGTGTGTTGGTTTACATGAGAGATTTAAAGCTACATTTCATGATTTTTCTTTTTTTTTATCAATTCCGTATCCATAGTATTTTTGACACTAGTTCTTATGTAACTTTCTCAATCTTCGTGTGAAAAATGTGAAATTCCCTCTGTGTAATCTCACATCTGATTCATGTCATATATTTGTCGAAGGGTTTCAGTAAAGTTTTGCCACCATGTTTCAACTGAAAAGCCCCAAAACATTGAAATTGCTCTTACATGTTTTTCCCCTTAACAGCAGCCCTTTAAGATCTATCTATAGACAGCCTCAAAATACATTGAAATACCCCTTATCTCTAACCAAGGCCATATGATGCCACAGGGGGAGGTCAATTTCTACTGCCTGGTGGTTTCATCTGAGGGGAGTTTGTTAAAGTCATCTATCCATGACATGACAGAGTCAGACCTCTAGCTGGGGTCGAAATCAAACACCCCCATCTTATCTCCCCTTAAAGACCCCCTCCCCTTAACGCTCCCCTTTGATCCCGTCTGATCTGAAGGGAAAGTGAAGGGGGAAGTCGAGGTGAATTGGAGGATGAGGAGACCAGGTCAGACTTAAAAAACATATGAGAGTGGAACTGAGAGGTCCGTAGAAATAGACCAGATAGAAAGGGCTTTAACTGTATCATGGTTTATTTATAATGGCATCTATGTGATCCATTCTTATTCTACATCTCTTCTGGCAGGGTGGTGGGTTAAGATAGAGCGTCCCTTAACTGAAAGTTCAAGGGTTCGATGCCAGTGTGTCCATAGAGGGCATGCTCTTCCTGCTGAAGTGTCCTTGAGCAAGACACTATAACTGCTCCCTCACTGGAAGCCACTCTAGATAAGAGCATCAGTTAAATGAAGTGTAAAGGTTAACGTGAGAGGCTTAATGTGTAGAGCTTTTTCAACTACCACTCAGTCCACCAATTATTACCATGCAGTGATGCTACCACTGTGGCTCAGCAGTTCTCAATCCTTTTCATGCCAAGGACCCTCAGACAGATCAGTAGCCTATTTTTGCTGAGGGCCCTTAAAGAAAAAAAACATCCAAAACACTTTAAGACTAAATGCCAAAAAATCACAAAATGTTCATTTTATTTTATTTCATTTTATTCTGGAAAACAGTGTATCTTTAGTGGTTTCCTCTGTACCAGTAGTCTTGCATCAAAATTCAATCCAATAACGCCATTACAGATTTTTGAACTTTGCCCCTCCCATCAAATGAAACTGCCTTTCTCTCCCTAACAGACATCCCATTGGTTAACACCGTCGACCAACTTTGCACAGTCCCTCCCCACTTCATGTCCCGCCCCAACATCCTGTTTCGTTGTGCCTTTAAGGTCAGACTGGTGCAGCATTGTCCTCACTGGCCAGGTTAAAGGGACGATTATTAACTGTATTTTGGCGCCCTCTGTTGAAACACTGGCACTTTGTTTATGTAGTGATTTAGAGAAGACATGTCTTCACTCTTAAATGTCTCCCCTGACCTTCTCCAGTGACATGTATATTGACATTTATTTATTTGTAATATTTCTAAATACCAGAGGAGAGCAGACCTGTAATTTCAGTCACGGTTCATAAAAGTTTCATAAAAGTGTATCTTCTGTCTTAGCGTCGATTTCTTCAAGAACTATGTGAATATATTCAAAAGATGGATGGTATCAACATCTTTTTACACAGCCTCAAAATGGTGCATCAAAGTATGAAAAAAACATTATTTTCTTGTTTCAAGTTGCATAATTGTCCTCACTGTCCCTAGTAATGTATATTTTAGTATTGTGAGAAATGAAAAGATTTGTGGGACCTTATGAGAACCTTGTGGGAAAAACTATATTATTTTTCTAATAAATGGACTCCAGAGAAATGCGTTATCACTGCAACTGCACTGAAGTGATAGCAGACATTTTTCTTCTCCTCCATAAAAGAGAGAGAGTAAGGTGTAAAAACACACAGGAAGGGGAAGTAATGAGGTGACACATTTCATTAGATACAGGAGGCATGTCATCACATCACATCATTATGGTCACAGAAATCAGGATATAATGACATCCTTATTTAAGAACACATTGTAATGTATAAGGGAAGTAGAGGGTGTTACATGCATGAACTCTGAATCCTTATATAAGCTCAGACTCAGAACGTCACATTTATACGCTCATGGGATCTGACCAGTGACCCTATATCCATGTTCCTACACACCAGGTACACTTGACTCTTGTGACTTCTGCCATGTTATTATGCTGGAGCTCATCAAGTGACAAAGTCTAGCACCGTTTGCTTCCATGGCTGCTGTTTCCAGGCCTGGTGTGGTCTCACAACATGGGGTCTTTATGATCAGATGTGAAAAACATCATTGAGAAGAAGAAGTGTGACTGGGCTCCTAAACGGTTGAGGCCCCGGCGTGTCGCGGAGCTAGCTCCTCTGTGTCGGGTATGCTTCTAGTTAGCAGCCGACAAGAGTGTCAGATCATAATCAACAGGACACCTGCTGGGACTACCCAGAAGCCCCCGCTCATATGGGCCGCATTACCGGTCTCTCTAATTGGCTGGCTCCCCTGTGAGAGCTAAAACCTCCGCGCTGTGATTGGTGGAGCTATTTTTGACTGCTAGGTTCATGGGTGTGAAACTGTAAACCTGTGAAAGTGTGAGGTATGGTATGGTGTGGTGTGTGTGTGTGATGTGCATGCAAGTGTGTATGTGTGTGCGTCAAATGTAGCGGACACACACACATACAGAAATCTGCTGCGTGTGCTTGTTGTTTTGGAGAAATAAATGAAATAAATAACGGTTATTTTCCTTGTGGGAAGCGGAAAACGTGGCATCACGCAGGAAAAACACTCTTCGTATTGTAATAAATTAACTGGAGGCCAGCGCCTGAAGGCCGAAGCCATGAGCCTGTGGGTTCATAAAATGCAAATTGTTGCTACATCATTTGTTTTCAGAATGATTTTGCACCCCGGGACAAGGCCTGGGTAGTGTTCTCTGTAATTTAGCCGCTCTGCCAGCCTCCTCACTCAATCCCATGATCCTTAGGGAAACATTCTCTTTACCCCTTGAACAATACCGAGCCCTTCTGGTACATATTTTACAACCAAATGGTGTCATGGGCGTGCAACAATGCCAGAAACACATTGTGCAGGAAAAAATAAAAAATAAAATATATATGCATGTATTCACACACGCACACGCACACACACACACACACACACACACACACACACACACACGCATGCACAATAAAAAGTCAATAAAAGTGTTTTAGGATGCTCAGGAGAGTAGAGTTTTAAGACTTTCTTCCTGCTTTCGCTCCTGGAGATCCAAGACTGAGAATTGCAATTACTATCACTCTGCCGTGTGTGTATGTTTATATGTGTGTGTGTGTGTGTGTGTGTGTGTGTGTGCGCCTGTAGTGAGTTCCTACAATCTAGAGCATACAATTAACGACCTCTGTTCTCTGGTAGCCGGCAGCCAAGGTGGAATGGTTCGAGTTAGGAGGAGAAATGGCGTGAAAAGAAAGCTTAAAGAAAAAAAAAAAAAACCCAAAAACGCTCCGTGGCTCCAGGCGTGTCTCCCGCTACAGCGGAGGCCAAAGCTCTCGCAAGCCTCATTTCCACCGCGGCTTAAACACTGAATCTAATGCAACACTTGTGGAACAATGTGGATTTCTTCTCACCTATTTGATCTCAGCTTAACTTATTTTGACACCAGAAGAAGTATGTAAAACTATATGGCTCCTGTCATCCTCTGGCACAGCTTTCTTGTATGAAGTACAGTATTTTACACAAAGAATAGAATAGAATAGAATAGAATAGAATAGGTTTTTGAGGCATTTCTAAGGATAGCTGTCACTTTTTTCCATTCTCATTTTGGATCGCAGCTCTTAAATTGCCCGTCTACTCAAAACATTGCTTACACATTGTGGCCCTGAAATGAGTTTAGCAGGACAGTGAGAACAGAGCCAGTCAGTGTACTAGGGCACGCTGAGTTAAATACACTCTCTATTTCATTAACTTTTATTGGTTACACATATGTAATGACATTTAATTGTGCAGACTGTGTAAAGTTTTTTCACTAAGGTTATTTTTGAGGCGTTTTGTGGATGTTTTTCTGGTTGTGATACGGACCATCATGGGCAGGCAAACGATGCCAGAACACAGTGTGCAGGGAAAAAAACATGCATAGAATACATACTGCACACACACACACATAAAAAGTCAGCAATAACTAGTGTCGAAACTAATATTATTACTACTATTATTATTATTATTATGAGAAAAAATAATTTATAGTTGGGGATAATCATGTTTCTTAACTTCGATTTGATACTTAGAGGTTGTGATTAGAGGTTAGTGTTAACAAGATATGGACGAATGGTGGAGTTTTGGGTAACCTTTATATAACAAGGTTGGTCAATCAAGAACCCAACAAATGGGAGGTGAGACATCCAGTAAAAGCAAAGGATCAACCTTTAAGTGAGAGGGAGCGACACACAGAGACCTGAGATACTTTATCCTTCCTATTGGTCAGAGAGGTCTAGAAAGGAGCCAATCAGGGATCAGAGGTGAGACGGCCCCCGCTCTCTTCCTGTCAGCAGGCTGATAGAGGAAGAGACTGATGCTGTGTGTGTGTGTGTGTGTGTGTGTGGGTGTGTTTGAGTGTGTGTGTGTGTGGGTGGGTGTGTGTGTGTGTGTGTGACCTGTGAGTCTTGTTAAGATGAGGAAGTGAATAGGACGCTTTGGAATTCCTCAGGAAGACATTTAGGATGTACAATGTTCAGCAGAATTTCCTTTCTGGCACTTCAACTTCATATGAGTTATCTACCTACCTATCTATCTATCTATCTATCTATCTATCTATCTATCTATCTATCTATCTATCTATCTATCTATC
Organism: Hoplostethus atlanticus; assembly: GCA_034670405.1. Lineage (NCBI taxonomy): Eukaryota > Metazoa > Chordata > Actinopteri > Trachichthyiformes > Trachichthyidae > Hoplostethus > Hoplostethus atlanticus. The sequence goes on from JAXDDX010000032.1 coordinate 294,763, forward strand.
TTTAATCCTTCACTTGTCTACTTTCACCTCAGTGGGACACGCTACATCTCCTATACACCAATAAACTTTTAGACTTTGTTAAAGACCGGTATACTCCAACTAGATCATGTACATCTAGACTGAGAGAGAGAGAGAGAGAGAGAGCGAGAGAGAGAGAGACTAAAAATAGAAACATAATGAAAAGAGAAGAAACAGAGAGAGGGAGAAAGAGAGGAAAATAGTATTTAAGGGTAAAGAGAGGATCCGTGAGGAGGCGAGAACAAAGCAGAAACAGAAGAAGAAGAGGGGGGAGTGAAATGTGGAGGAGGAGAACCCTCTCTCTCTCTCTCTCTCTCTCTCTCTCTCTCTCTCTCTGAATCACTGTAATTGCAAAATTAGCCTCAACCAAAACACTCATACATCCCTCTCACATGTTTAGTCTCTGAATCGACTGCAGTTACAAGGACTCTGTAACTGGAGATGACCAAACAGATGGAGACAGATCACTCACATCCAATCTTGCCACACATCTCACATCTTCTTCTAGTCTGTGTATGGGTGTATACACACAGCTTCCTGTGGGCTGGCTGATCGAACCCCTGTTTGCAGCTTTGGCTACATTTCAACGTGGTTTTCGAGATCTGATCAGAAAGATTTGGATCTTATGAAATGGCATCGCTGTGCATCGACTCTTGGCCTGAAAACACCTGTCATCTGTCTCTCTTTCATTATGTGACCACAATACTTTTTCCTTTGCTTTCCTTCTCCAGTGAACGTCTTTGCTATAAATTCACAATAATCAGATCCAAAATCTAATTGTTGCATCCTGATGTGATGATATAAGTCATACTGAAACTCCAAAGCCCATTGGACTCCTGTGGTTACAATACAAACAATACAAATATATAGAACCCATGTACAGCTTAAAAATCTATGTGTTATTATTATGTTTAGCAGTGGGCGGTGGGCCGGCTCAGCAGGGGGCCACACTCATTTATCTAACCCTCATTTATCTAAAGAATGCTGTTTTAAGAAATTGACTCAAAACAGGTTTGTTGTTGCCGTCCAGTACAACCACTGTCTCCTACTGCCAGCTTCAGTGGAACAGTTGGGGGGTTAAGTGCCTTGCTCAAGGGCAGTTGGACAGTAATTTGCGGATCGGAGGCTTTAATGACCAGCAGCCAGAGGGAGCCGACTCAGTCACGTTGAAACTGATTGGAGCAGAGAGGAGTCGCTTTGTCCAATCAGACCTGGTTTTGTTGAAACAGCCTCCGTCTCTCGGTCTCTCTTCACCTCTCTCTCTCTCTTCTCTCTATCTCTCTTTTCACCTGTCCTGACTCTTTCTCCATCCCCTTCCATCTCCATCTCCTCTGTCTTTTTTGTCTAGCTCTCCTGTCTCTACCGGACTCCCGTCGATGGATGTTTCTCAGAAAATCCTCCTCCCTCTAAACGCAGAGGACTGGCTGGCGCTACACAGCCTGGGGGCATGAATGAAACCGCTAAGCACATAATAACACTGAGGAACGCATTCGCCAATGAAACTCTTTGCTATAAATTCACTTAAAGAGTACCTGACATGGTTTCGCCATTTTCGCGGACCCTATCTGTCTCCATGTCTGTTTTGGTGCCTCTCTCTACCCCCCTCTCTCTCTCTCTCTCTCTGTCTCTCACCCATCGCTGTTTTGTGAAACGCTATTTGTTTGTCTTTCTCGGCACCATCCCCTCTCCTCCATCTCGCCTCTCTTTCGATGATTTATTTGACTGCGTCGTGGCGCTCAGCTCCAGTTTCAGGCGGCTTGGCCAACGTAAACCTTGTCACAACTCTGAATTCCTGACTAGGCTACAGCTTCCAGGCAGAGCTACAGTGGATCAGCGCTGGATAAATACACAAGATAAGCTGCACCAGAGCCGCACATACCTCAAGAGTTGGGCAAAGACCTCCTAACTGTAGACGATAATGCACGGCGGGGTTGGTTAATCTGACGGAGGACTGATGTGTAGTTTTCGCCCCGACTCTGTGGTCACGTCATCCCCCTTCTCTCTGTGTTTTCCTTGTCAGTTTTCTGCTGTGTTATGAAGAAATTAAATTATGTTGTCAACCTAAACACATGTCAACAATCATAAATGAACATTATGTCACTAAAAACGACATGCAGTGCTGTACCTCCCCTACAGCTGCAACCATACTTTATACTATTCTGCTGCAAAACAACATCTCATTCACCACACCCTGACATCATGACATTGCTCTTGGGGGTCTCGTCTCAGCGTAGTGCAAGGCATGTTGGGAAACTGTGTATCTAAACAATTTCAGGAAGCTGGCTAATCTGTTCCTCTCAGTTTTACTCCACGCTGTTCCTTGCAGAATTGGTGTCAATCCAGGCTGATATGGAGCATAGAGGATATGTGGTTAAGCCTGTTTATGTCCGCTAACACTCCCAGTATTTACCTTCCTGTAACACACAGTGATTGAAAGCTTATTACAAGAGTGTAGGAAAGTGTCTCATTGTCTTGCACTGTCCCCTTGCCACTTTATACCGTACAAGGCCCTGTTGTCCCTGTACTCTGTGGGTCAGTATGTGCTTGTGTTATTATGGTCAGTCCCTGGGTTGCAAATAGAAACGATAAGTTAAACGGTGTTCTCATGTGGATATGACAACATTCTCATAGCATGACAGAATCAACCTCTTGGATGGACTGAACAGAAAGTGAAGTGAACCCAGCCCTGGCCGCTCTCCATTGTAAAGCATAAAGAAAGACACAAAAAGACACGTGTGAAAATACTCCTGTGGTGGATCCGTACCCTTTTCCCTGTATATTTTTCAATTGGCAAGCCAGGGACACTGCGGTCAAGCCAGGAATTCCCAGCCTTTTGTTTGTCCTAGTGAGACAGATTTGCCTAACCTTTGTATGATCTATGGCTCTGCGCTGGCCTCCATCTGCCAGGGAGCCTAAACAGCCCAGAGCCCCTGGATCAGCGCTCGGGCAAACCTGTGGAGCCGTTTCTACACCAATGAAACGAGGATTAGAGGGGAAACAGCAACCAGAGCTGCTACTGGGGTCACTGGTGTGTGTGTGTGTGTGTGTGTGTATGTGTGTGTGTGTGTGTGAGAGAGAGAGTGAGAGAGTTTTGAGGTATGTGAGTTTCTGTGTGTGAGCATGCATCAATACATGTGAATGTGTGTGTATGTGTGCTTGAGTGTATGTGTGTTTGGATGCATGTATGTGTGTGTGTGTGTGTGTGTGTGTATGTGTGTGTGTGTGTGTGTATGTGTGTGTGTGTGTGTGTATGTGAGCATGCATCTACTGTAGGTTTGCTTATGCACTTGCATTAATCCTTGTGTGTGCGTCTCTGTGTGTGTGTGTGTGTGTGTGTGTGTGTGTGTGTGTGTGTGTGTGTGTGACACATGTGCCCGCCAACTGCACTGGGTCTAAGCCTGCTTGTAAGCTCTGAAAACATCCACTCTGTGTTTTCCTACCAGTGTTTGATCAGCCTGACAGGAGACCATTGTTTAGGGCCGGGTGGGTTCAATCTTTGGGACCAAGTGCTGCTTGGCAGAAAAACAGTATTTCTGACAGTTAAATACACAAATGATAGCTGAGATCAGGGGTTCTGGGACTGTTTTATTCCAGGATCCAAATAAGAAAAGTCACTGACCCTGTGAGCCCGGCTAACAATAACACATTACTACTTTTGTCCTTCGGGCAGTAAGCCGTGTTGGCGGATACGAGTTATTTCAGGTCTTAACCTTAAGAAACCAGAAGAACATAGTAAATAATAAAGTGAAGAACTCACTGTTGATTAGAAATATTCTATTTATTAGTAAATCTGCCTGTAAATGATTAGACAACAAACACAAGAGCTATGGAAGAGCAGATCTGCAAAACGTTTCCTCTCACCTATCTACCAGGCCGGATATGTCTTGTCAAGACTTTTTAAAAAATGATTATTGTTTTACATGTTTGTATATTCAGTTCGAACTTGGATTAAAAGCTTGCTCATAGTTTATATCTTCGAGATCGCTTTTCTGACAAAAAGTGAAAAATGAGGCCTAAAGAAAAAATGTACCCAGATCAATAACAGGCTGGTATAAACAAAGCCTCGGTCTGCTGCAGGGTGTCGCATACTAGCAGAGAGCAGTGGAAGGGAACCTGTTATTACAACTCATTAAACAACATCCCATCAATAAAACTCATTTCAACAGATGAGAGCAGAATGAGCTGAATGCCCTGCTTCACACTCACACAGTTAGACACACTCTCCTGCAGACCGCGGCCTCCCTGATCAGCTGGGAGTGCTTTGCTCAAGGGCACTTCAACGGCAAGAGGACCCATTATGACATCATCGATCATTCCCTTTACTCGCACCGGTTGTCCCAGACAGTCTGGGGACTCAGACTGAAGGCCTTCCAGTCACTAACCTGCCTCTCAACATAGGCTACTGCTGATTTACTGATCATTCTACTATGATATGCTTTGTATCATATCACATCAATGTACTAGCTCTCTACTAGTTCCTACACAGGTTTGATTCCCTGCCCATTGGGCACGTGGACAGGTGTACCAGTTGTCTTTATGGAGAGGTGATGACCACCTGGGGCAGGTGTGCCAGGCTGGTGTTATTAAGAAGTTATGGACATATTGCAGCTGTCTTTTCAGTAGTAATTACCCTCACTACAGGGCATAAGTCTCCTCATACTTGTTTATACCCCCAACCACTGGATTCCATACTATCAAATTGTCCCCAAAGGGCTACATAGGGGCATAGAGGAATTGCCTTGTGGAAGTTACAGTGCCACCTAGTGGGATGAAACAGTCACTTCCTGACTGTCATTGCTGAAAAGTCAAATCATTTTTGGAGAACTCCAGAAATTCCCATGGGAGTCTTCTTGGGCTTACTCATTTCATCACAGGGACAGCTCCCGGCCTGCCTCGATTTAGTAAGAGCACGTTTCAGAGTCTGAGACCCCGGAGAAGTCCAGACACTTGGGCTTCAGCCAAACAATATGTCTGTGTGAAATGGTAGTAAGGCCAAGGCTAAGAGCCCCATTAGGAGAGGGTTAAAAGGGTTGAAAAATGCAGTTGGCCCCGGGTTAAGTTTAAAGTGTTGTTTTTAAAACATGAGAAACAAATTGTATCACAGACACAAACAGCAGACTAGAGCAGGCACACACACACACACACACACACACACACACACACACACGGCACAATGGTCGGATCTCCACAGTCTGAGTGTGTGGTTATCTGTCTGTCTCT